>OLKM01003184.1:0-42030 GCA_900291075.1 Melanogrammus aeglefinus | reverse complement strand
GTTACACTTTTAGGATTTGGTAGTTTAATGCTTTTAAAGGACATTTGCGAATAAATCCTGTTTTACTGAAATTTTAGGGCTTAACAGAAGCAATTATACCATTGCTTTCACAATATCACTTGTGCGTAAGTTATATGTTTACGACATAAAGTTTTTTTTATAATGCCTGTAATGTCTAATTTGACCACAAGTGCATCGATTGCCTGAAAATAATAGAAAACACCAATGTTCAGGTATAGCTATGATTCATATGTAGTCGTTTCTGTCCCCGCTGTCATCTCAAGGAAGGTTGGTTTTTTCTATCACAAAAAAGGCTCAATATTCAACAACCCCATATACTTTTACATTCAAAGGAGTTTGGATAAAATTCATAAAGTGTTTAAGCTTAATTACTAATTAAAATACACAATATCGACGACAAAACTTCACAATTCGGCCATTTTAGATTTAGTACAGGCATAGTAGAAAACAATTTAATATTTTATAAAACTCAAGATCAATCCAAACAGTTTTATTGCAACACATATATATTCTGGACTGCATGTGTAGTGGGGATTTTTTTCTCCACACAACCACACACCAACCACACGCACACGCACATCACACAACACACACACACACATCACACACACACAAACACACACACACAACACACAACACACACACCACACACACACAACAACAACTTTCAGCGATGATATGAGCTCAAACAAACTATAAGAATTTAAATAATCATGCTCAAAGAAGTCGGCGGGAATGGCTAATTGCTGGTTCCCAGCTTACAATGTTGTCTATAAATATCTGAAAACTCAATGGAGAAAATGATTGAAAATTATTTCCAGAGTCGAGCGTTCCAAAAGTTTGCCCGTTACAACTTATAATAATCATGGCTCCCGCAAGCTGATGTTGGCCATTATACCACAGTAAGGGGCGTTGTTTGGCCGACGCAAAGCCTGATGCTTCATTCACATTTTGAGCATAAGCCCATTCGATACAAAGCATCCAACCCAATGAAACTTCTACGGTAAATGTTTGGGGGGAAAACCCCCCCAAACATAATATGCTATGATTCTATCAAGTACAAAGACAAAAGCTTACTTTACTTTTGTTACTAAACACATGCTCGCTTCTATTGACAGAATTAAACCTTTAGTATTATAAGTATTGAGGATAGAAAACATACAAGCGCTCCTGAAAGGCCTGTTCACGGCAGCACGAGTAAAACATCTTCATAACATGAATCAATCCCCTCTTAAATAACACTGATTACAACCAGAAGGTAGCATCTACATGAATGTTGCTTTGTTCTAAATCTTCCACCGGCAGCTAACAATAATATTAATCTAGTTTCTTATCCACAAAAAACTACTTTGCGGGAATATCCTTACTTGAACAGAAGCAAAGGAGAATCTTAAGTCTTGATCCAGACTTGTTGGAATGGTGCTAGGTGACGTAACCACCACCTGATCTCTGAACTATCATCTTAATGGTAGGTATGCACGTATATGCTGTTAATTCTGATTCATACCAACACCGTAGTGGCCGCCTTGGACGCAGTTTGTTGAGCCTGGGCTAAGCACAACTAACATTGTATTTCTCTTAACACGATGAGTGATGCAGAAGGACCTGACACCATTTTAAGTCAATGAGAGAAAGTGTGATTTAATTATTTTAATAAAAAGCCTAATAAAAAAGTTTTCATCGTTCGGTTTAGCACTCACTGTTCCAATTTCCTAGTAGTATTTTGAGAGGTCGTTACTGCTTCGAAAAGTAACATAAATGATTTTTCCATTTAATTGCTAATGCCGCCATTCAAGTGAAACAAATTCACTTACTCAGCGAAACTACTGGACTAAAAGGACATTATTCGGATCTGAAAAGAATAAAGAAAGTTTATCAACCTTTTGATAGCATTTTATCTGTGGAAAGAGAGCCAGAAAAAAAATTAAATAATCATCAGGACAGAGAGATAGAGGGTAGGGATTTTAACCTCAGTGACCCCGAGATATAGACCGGACCTAGGACCTGCACCGGCAGACCGCGTGCGAATCCCCCTTCACCTCCACCGTATGACGATAACGCCAAGACCGCCACTCCATCATTCAACTCTATCCAGACTCACAACAAAGGAGAAAACACCGACGCAGTCGACAGAAGATCGGCCAGCCACTCAGAGAGCGCAGGGGAAACCACAACGATCTATTCCAGCCGCGACGAACACACCAACCAACGAGAAGCCGTCGGGATTGGGAAATGGCGTCTCTTCCCCCAACTCAACACGGGCGACGGGAATGGCCAATCCCCCATGATCGAAGTACTAAACCCCCAGGATGGCAGTACGGCATACGTTTTCCGTGCATTGAGAACCCATGACATTACGGACATAACAGAATGTCTCCCGGACCCATCGGCAGTGAAGGAGGAATCCCTCGCTTCTGGAAATGGCCACAACCATCGGCGAAGGCGCCAAGTCAAACTGCGACTGCGGTGGGGAGTGGGGCGCATTCAAGCGACATTCAGGAAGACCAAGCTGATATAATGTTCGTGGAGACGCCGGACGGCAAGGACGACCACAAGAAAAGTGGGAGATGACAGGCACAGAGCACGGAGCAGGCCTGCTTTCGTTGGAGCCAAGGATCATGGTTCAAACTGGATTTTCCCAAAAGAATTGACAAAGAACAATGGAAGGGCCAGGTGGCAGTTCGCACCTTCCCGTTAGTGACTGTAAATCATCCAAGAGGCAGAGGTGGAAGAGGGCATTCACATTGACGGGACACGCGGAGCAGGCCAGTCAAGGAGGAGGTATGCAGCACCATAACACAAACACAACAAAACAACGCTAAATGTAGGCTCATCGTCACAACGCACACAACACGCCACATCCAAATTGGTTGTTGTATGGTTCTCACCAGCCTTACACGACCTGATCAGCTAGATTAATTTGTCGCTTGGGGCTGAGCGTCATTTCACAGACATAGCCTGCACGGTTACCTTCCGATTGCAGGCCCATGATCCAAGCATACTCGTGTGTTTTACGCGCACCAGAGATGCTTTTATTCACGGGACTGCTGCAAGAGGACCGGGTGGTCAATAAGCTGACATACTGATAAACAGACGCACACGGCACACCACTGCATGCAGAACCAGCCAGAAATACAATGCATGCCCACAGATGATATGCATTTTACTGGCCAGAATGTCATATGATGGACAAATTAGCGGAGGTCGAGGAACCTGTGGTTCAAAAGCCGATTGTTAATGCAGGCTATGTTGATGGGCAATTGTTGTTTTGAAATGAGAAGTTCTGCATGTTAACCGTAGCATTTCTGAGAAAGAGGAGAAGGGATCTATATAAAATCCCGACTCAACCCCACATGTGTCCCCTTGCAAAAAACCCGACAGGACATGGGCTGAATTGGGCCCATGGGCTGTCGAAGGGGGGTGTGGGGGGGGGGGGGGGGCGGCATTGTGATAAGACACCAGACCCGCATGGTCCTGAGGGAGAATATTTTTTTTATATAGATATAATATGACAAATTTTGTCCTCCAACGGAGAAGAACATTGCTTAAATAATAAAACAAAAAATAATTATACATGGTTATTTTAAACGGCGGGCAATGTAGACAGTGGATAATCGATTATCAATCTATCACAACCAGTTTAATGGTCAACCATATCACACAGCCATGACATGACTCCGACTGACCCTGACTGACCCCCGACTGACAACGTGTTGGGGAAAACAGAAGTGTGTTGCCTAATATTGAAAATGCAGATTTTTTATATTATGATATTTTGTTAATGTTTTATGGCCAAAATTGCAAGAAGGTGAATTAACGAGAATATGAGAGAGATTGTAAGAAGTTTGTGTTATGGAAGGCGGAGAGATAGATGAGAACGTAAGGCAAGACAAGATAAGGAAAGGGGGTGGGAGAAATATAACCATCTGCATCTCTGTTTTGTTCAAATAGATCCGGACCTGGACAACGCTCCTCCTCCCTCCTGCTTTCAGCGACTGACCAGTAGCCCAATACAGTGCAAATACCCCAGTCACGACTCCTCTTCATTCAGACGTTTATGAAGTTACAGACCATGGGAGGCCCACCTGAAGAGCTACGGAACGGTCTGCTGGACCACACAGAGAGACAGTCCAGCAGGACAACAGCACCAGAGTGGTGGGCTCCATGGTGCCTGTGTAGCCACAAGGAAGTGGCCTGAACAAAGAGCCAAAGGAGGGTCCCAGAGACGGGAGGGACGTGGGGACAGGCACTTCAAGGATAGCCCGTGATGCGGATGAGAGGCAGGAAGCAGAGAGAGAGGTGGAGGCGTGTCCAGGCGGATGGAGAGAAGAGCAGTGTACGGAAAATATCGCACTAAACACAGCATTCACGTATATTACAAGAGACGAGATCTACAAGCAGAAAAGTTGAAGGTTAAAGAAAGGTTATTAAAAAGTCATCCAACTGAATTGACACACGCAACCATTGTGCGTACCACCCTCGGGGTGGTGGGACAGCAGAGAGGGAGAATGGTCCGGTAGAGAACAACGTCTACGGGATAAGCCAATGCAAATGCAGATACAGCCCAAGGAAGGGCAACTCCACGATACATGGATTACTATCGGAGACGTGCCTGGAATACACCAAGGTGGTTGGAACCGTTTCAAGTCCTGTGGATCACAGCAAGGTAGCTAAGAGTGCTACCCGGACCCACGCCATCCACTGCAATCGGGCACCATCACCAACAACAAAGGTCACTTCCGACCCAACCCCCTTGGCCGTCACCCCGACACTGAAACCAGGGTGAAGTGCTAGTAACTCACCCTTACACACACAATCACATCAGAACCAGGCCCAAAAGACTGTCTCTGGCCTGGGGAGAGATGGGGCCAGAATCAACATCTTTCAGAATGGACCAGCCCTGGACCGCTATCTGATGGGATTGATAGTGTGATAGAAGTTTTATTTTTTTCCAGGCGATGTTAAGTGATTTTGTACTACCTTCTGTAAAAGCGAACGGTGGTATAAATATCTGTACTGGAAGACCATGGTCGGACATAGTAGATTGTGAACATATGCATGTTGTGATTAAGTGATCATTTTTAATCCTAAGGGTTGCATGATTTTTGTGATTATAAATAATCAAAGGGGGGATTGTGATGGAAAAATTATGTTTTCTTATTCTTAACTTTAGTTTACTATTCTGTGTCTGATCTGTGTTTTGGAAAATCTGCATGTTGTATTGTGTTGTATTTTCTTTATGGATGAACTTCTTGTTGTTGTTAGTTCTTGTGATGCAAATCTTTCCTGCCTGCTCAGTTTAAAGAGGGTCAACCAAAGTGTGAACCTTGGATGTTCCGAGTGATAGCCTCCAGTTGTCGGCCCGTTCCTCTCCTCTCCTTTGATGTAACTGTTCTGGTATATATAACCCAATCTGACCTTTTGTCATGGGCCTGTTGAGATGAGATGAGATTCAACTTTATTGTCATTACTCAAACACAAGTTTCAGGTAACGAAATGAGGTTTGCATCTCACCAGAAGTGCAACAAGCAGAAAGTGCAAGAATATTATAGATATAAGGAATATGAATATGAATATAAATATTTTACAGATTAACAGAATATTTTACAGGTTATGGACATATTTTACAGGTAGGTAGCTTATTTTGGTGATATGAACATTCTACATAATAAATAAACAAACGACAGTCAACATTCTTCGGTGGGCTTCGGGGGTAACTAGTGTGAGGTGTTGTGCGGGGGAGTCAGTGGGGGGGTAGAGATCGGAAGGGAGGGAGGCAGAGTTGAGAAGGCAGACAGCTCTGGGGAAAAAGCTGTTCTTCATTCTGCTGGTTCTGGCCCGGATGCTTCTGAGGCGTCTGCCCGAGGGCAGGGGGACAAACAGTCTATGGGAGGGGTGGGAGGAGTCTTTGAGGATGTTGCGAGCGCGACGCAGACAGCGTTTCCTCTGAACATCCTCAATGGCAGGAAGTGGAGACCTTATGATGCGCTGTGAGGTTTTGACCACCCTCTGTAGCGCCTTACGGTGTGAGACGGAGCAGTTTCCATACCAGACTGTGACACAGTTCGTTAGGATGCTCTCGATCACACAGCGGTAGAAGTTCCTCAGAACGTCTGAGGACAGGTGGTGACGCTTCAGGATCCTCAGGAAAAAGAGGCGTTGATGAGCCTTTTTTACAAGACTGGAGGTGTTGGTGGACCAGGAGAGGTCCTCTGTGATGTGGGTCCCCAGGAATTTAAAGCTGGAAACACGCCCAACAGCCATTCCGTTGATATGAATGGGATTGTGCGTGATTCTTCTTTTTCTTCTGAAGTCCACAATTAGCTCCTTTGTTTTGCTGGTGTTAAGGAGCAGGTTATTATCAGCACACCAAGCGGCCAGATGTTTCACTTCCTCCCTGTAGGCTCTCTCATCTTTGTTGCTGATGAGGCCAAGCACTGTTGTGTCGTCTGCAAACTTGACGATGGTGTTGGATCCATGTACAGGTCTGCAGTCGTGGGTGAAGAGGGAGTAGAGGAATGGGCTCAGTACACAGCCCTGGGTACGCCTGTGTTGAGTGTGATGGTGCTGGAGCAGGAGTGTCCTGACCTAACAAACTGAGGTCTATTGGTGAGAAAGTCTGTAATCCAGTGGCGGAGGGAGGTGTTGAAGCCCAGATCTCCAAGTTTGGTATTTAACTTGGAGGGGATGACAGTGTTGAAAGCTGAGCTGAAATCAACAAACAACATTCTGGCGTAGGTGTTATTGTTGTCAAGATGTGTGAGCACAGAGTGCAGCGCGGTGGAGACTGCATCTTCGGTGCTCCTATTGCTGCGGTAGGCAAATTGGTAAGGGTCCAATGTGGGTGGGAGGCAGTTCTTCATGTGCGCCAGGACCAGTCGCTCAAAGCACTTCATAATAATGGGTGTGAGTGCTACAGGGCGATAGTCATTTAGGCACGAGGGTCTGAAGTGTTTCGGCACTGGGACGATGGAGGTGGCTTTTAGGCATGCAGGTACAGCTGCTTGGGCGAGGGACAGGTTTCTCTGTCCCCTGGGCAGCGGAGGTAATGAAGGGGTCATAAGGCAAGGCCGCAAACCTGTATTTATGACATCTTGGAGAGCTTCAATCAAAAGATTACCATCTGGTAAAACAAAGACTTTTGGTGGATTGAGGGGGCGGCTCCCCTACAGAGCCCAACCAGAAGTGAATAAGAACTCATGACTTGAAACCCTCAGTGGATTTCTCCCTGCGAGCCTTCTGATAGACGCAGGGCGAACTTCCATCTGAGGCCTCAGATTATTATTGTATGTCTGTTGTTATTATTTGTTGATGCATGTTATGATGCGTTTTTGTTTGTATTATCTTTACAAATATATGTGACCATAATTGTACACAAGTATTGCGAGTCGTTTGTACCATTATCTCATCTGTGTTGGACGCAATATCTGACATAGGAACGGTAGGAACTCCGTAGACAAAGAAATTGCCACGACAACCGCAGAGTCAGATAGATAGATAGATAGATAGATAGATAGATAGATAGATAGATAGATAGATAGATAGATAGATAGATAGATAGATAGATAGATAGATAGATAGATAGATAGATAGATAGATAGATAGATAGATAGATAGATTTATTGTCGTCATTGCACATGTTACAGAGCAACGAAATTCCCAGTTACATTCCGTCCAAGAAACATAAAGACATTGTGTGGAGACAGGACGGAGAGACTGTCAGGCGCTTGTTCAACAAGAAACCATGCGGCCCGCGTTAGATAAGAAAAAGTTTCAAAAAGCTAAACAAGAGGGTAACGAGGCGGAAAAAAAATTGTCAATACCCCAAACTATGCTCCTTTAAGGGGGGCACAGTGTAGGGATTAGCAAAAAAAACACCTCAACACATAAGCATCACATCAAAAAACATCACAAACACATATGGGAGGGGGGAAGGGAGTTGGGGAGGGGAGGTGTCACAACTCAGACACCGGGAGGCGGACGCAGCCAACAGGCGCATCACATCACTCGCGGCATACTGTGCTGCAACGAGGGAAGGGGAGGGGGAGGGAGTCCAGTAGGCGGTGAGTCCAGGGGGTGTGTGTGTAATCTGTCTTGTGTTCGTGTGTGTGTGTGAGCTCAAGGACTCCATCTCCAATGGACTCAACAGTGTCTCTCCTGTCTGATGAGGTCACGGCCGTCGCCTTGGAGACGACCTCGAAGAGTTCCGACCAGAGACAAAGTTCACAGGAGGTGGAGGTGGGGGGAAGGGTTGCAGGGCATCCGTCTGCATAACAACCAGGGGAGAGGAGAGATATCAGCCTTCCAAGGCCGAAGAGGGGGAGCCGAATAAAGATAACGATTGCTTTGGGTGAGGCCGACTCTGCAATTTTTGCCAACCTTAAAGTCTCTCTGAGTCGCTCACTATCTTCGGAAAAAGACTCAAGACTCACCTGTTCAGAGTCCACCTCGACTCTGCATAGCCACCCTCCCCCCTCTGGCCACCATTGTACACTGTATTGTATTGTGTTGTATTGTATTTTATTATAGTACTTAACTGTGTAGCAACTGCAGTAGCTGCTATCATTGCTGTAACACGGGGAATTGGTTAGCCTAGTGATTGTTGTACTTGCACTTGGTTCTATGAACATCCTTACTGTACCGATAGCGATATATTGTTGCACTTCTTATGACAAATGTACTTATTGTAAGTCGCTTTGGATAAAAGCGTCTGCTAAATGCCCTAAATGTAAATGAGAGCAGAGAGCAGCATTCCCAGCAGCCACCTGGAAGCCTAAGCCTCAAGACGACAACTACAACAGGACCACACACAGCAATAAACAAATAGGCCGCAAAAACATTACATGGGAGGAAATTCGCTGTCATAACTGTTCAGGCCTAGGTCACATGACGAGAGACTGCCCCTCACCAAGGAAAATGACCAGAGCCCCAGCTTCAACCAACTACCCTAAAAGCTCAGAGGCTGCCTTACTTTACCTTAAAACCAAAGGTCAAGAGATGAGCATTCCCATGCTTGGGAATGAGCTGGAAGTGTGTGCTGTTTTGGACAGTAGGGCACGGAAGAGTGTGTTTCCTTTGTGTCAGTACAACGCTATCACCCAGATATCTGACCACCACTTCAACCATCAACTACAAAGACTCTGATTGGTGTTTGGCCTGGTGACATACCTGCACTTGGGGTGGATCACGTTCCTGTCCAGATCAACAACCGCCAGGTGATCCTGCATTTCCTCGTTGCTGACATAGCTGTTGAGGAGACTCTCCTAGGCCACCCATTCCTGATCCAAGGCCAAACACAACTTTACTTTGGAAACCACCGCATTGTACTGTTTGAGGAAGTGCCTTATTTCCTCGTTCCTTCATCGCTGACTGCAAACCCTGCCTGGGTTACAATACCGGTTCTACCGGCTCCTACCAAGCGTGGCTGATAAGACAGAATGGAGGGTAATATAAAGTAATAACATTACTCGTTTTTAATACATGTGAATTCAGTTATCTATTCATCAACATTATGTATTCCTAGCCTCTATCCTACCAAATTACTACAGAGCACTGCTGTATCATATTTTTATCTAATTCTTTTAATATTCACTGCAGCATGATAACCACATGATAAGTACAACTCATACAGCTAGCTTGTAGTGATGTTCACCCCTTTGGACACTCTTGTCCTCATCTTTAAAATACCACATCATGTCAGAAAGGGACATCCTGGTTGCTCTGTGGTAAACGATTGAGTTCAGTGGACTTTAGCGGGGGCAGTAAACGTTTCCATGGTAACAGTGAGCTCTACGTATCGAAGACGTCTTGTTACACTTTAGGATTTTGGGTAGTGTAATGCTTTTAAAGGACATTGCGAATAAATCGTGTTTTACTGAAAATTTTAGGCTTATACAGAAGCATATACCATTGCTTCACAATATCACTTGTGGTAAGTATACCTGGATGGTTACGACATAAAGGCTTTTTTTTAGTAATGCCTGGTAATGTCTAATTGACTCACAAGTGCATCGACTGCCTGAAATAATAGAAAGATGAACACAATGTTTTCAGGTATAGCTATTATTCATATGTAGTCGTTTCTGTCCCCGCTTGTATCTCAAGGAAGGTGTTGGGTTTTTTCTATCACAAAAAAGGTTCAATATCACAAACCCCATACTTTTACATTCAAAGGATGTTTGGATAAAATTCATAAAGTGTTGAAAGTTAAATGTACTAAAGTTAAATACACATATCTACGACAGATAACTCACAAAATCGGCCATTTAAGTTTAAACTTATCGATAATATGACAACAGGCATAGGTAGAAAACAATTTAATATTTAGTAAAACTCAAATCAATCCAAACAGGTTTTATTGCAACACAGATATATCTGACTGCATTGGTGTAGTGGGGATTTTTTCTCCACACAAGCACACACAACCACACGCACACACACACACAAGCACACACAACCACACGCACACACACACACACACACACACACACACACACACACACACACACACACACACACACACACACACACACACACACACACACACACACACACACACACACACACACACACACACACACCACACATAACTTGCTTACTTAAAAAAGTATGCATTAACTTTGAACAAATGATTAACATTTATAATTTTTGCGGCATTGCTTAATATAACCACACCCAAATCATGCCAATTCATACCAATAGCACACACAGAGGACCCGCCAACTAATTCACACCAAATGCAAACAGTCAAGTATGTAAAGCTAATTACAGGCCAGAGTAGCTCCAAGATGGAGGCGCCTCATATCTTTGCCATTGCTTATCATTCAAAATCCCTTAACGCACACTAGCTAGTAGTCAGCGGGATGATGATGGTAAACAAACTTATAAGAATTAAAATAAAGTCATGCTCAAAGAAGTGGGGGAATGGCATAATTGGCCTGGTTCCAGCCTTACAACTGTTGTCTAACAATTATCTGAAAACTCAATGGAGAAAATGAATGGGAAATTTATTTCCAGAGTCAGAGCCGTTCCAAAAGGTGTTGGTCACTGTTACACTCTATAATTAAGCAATGGCTCCCGACAAGCTGTGGGATGCACTGGCGTAGGTTTAGGGGGGGACGCATGGGACTAGTCCCATGCAATATTTTCAGATGACTAAATCGTCCCCCCCCAATATTTCCGCGAACTCATTTTTGCGTTCCGACGGCCAGCGCGGCAGTAAAAGGCACACTGTGATTTGATTGGCTGAAAACCCATTGCTCCCAATATTCCCATTGCTCTTCAACATGTACATGTTTGCCCCTTTTTGTACTTTATAGATCAGATATGCCGCCACCCAAGAAGAAGAAGAAACAGGAGGAGGAGGAGGACATTAGACGCTTTTTCACAAAGCAGAGTGTAAGTAGTGCTAGACAAAAATAACTAGCCACACACAAACTAGCAGTGGTAACGTTAGTGATCAGACCTTCAAATTTAGATTTGTACCGGTGGAAAATAGTATTAACTAGTGATAGTATATGTAAACCACCCAGGGTATTGTTACAGCTAAACCTAGCTTTTTTAATCTTTCAACCAAGGTTAGAAGCATTGATTAGGGGTGTGCAGCACGGATAGTGGCATAAATTGCTCTATCATGATAGAATGCTAACGTTTCCTTACCAAATCACTGAATGTTAAGCTAGAATCTTACAGTCACAATAAAGTGGATCTGAGCAATTTCGTTTCTATATTCTGTAATGTATGGTGAGTGTAGTAGCCTATACAATGCAGATAAATAAAAGGGAGACCACTAAATTCACAGTTTAATGAAGAACAGTCATTGCATTGTTAGACATGAAAAACGTGTAAATATGTCAATAAGTTAACACTGTTGGTCATTCAAATATATATATATATATATATATATATATATATATATATATATATATATATATATATATATATATATATATATATATATATATATATATATATATATATTATTTATTAATAAAATCCAAACAACTATCGTGTACAATATGGTAGGAGGGTTAAACTTGCTAGCAATAGGTTAGGTTACAAAATAAACATTGTTTGTTAATAAACCATGGTTGTCTCAGAATTTCATATTCCAAAGTATTAACATGACTCATGAGTGTGTGTATATGTTTGAGGTACTGGAGGGCAAATTGTCCACAAAGATCTGAAAGTGACAAGTGACAGTAACTTTTTGCTAATAAGAATTTATGTTAATAAAATGTTGTTTTGTTCAGCATTACACAGTCTTGGGTATTTATGTATTGATTTGAGAGTGCATTATTTGAGATTATACAGTTTGTACTAGCTATTTAGGGACAGTATACAGAATGGTTTATCAGTCACACAAACACACACACACACACACACACACACACACACACACACACACACACACACACACACACACACACACACACACACACACACACACACACACACAGAGGCTATTGTTAAAACTAAACGAAAACAAGAACGAATTACAGTGTTCTCAGTAAAAGTGTCCCCCCTAAAGCTGAGACCAAATCTACGCCCTTGGTGGGATGTGCTCATTATACCACAGTTAAGGGGCGTTGTTTGGCCCGACGCAAAGCCTGATGCTTCTCATTCACATTTTGAGGCATAAGCCCATTCCGATACAGAACATCAACCCAATGAACTTCTTAACGGTAATGTTGGAAACACATAATATGCTATGATTCTATCAAGTACAAAGACAAAAGCTTACTTTTACGTTTTGTTTTACTGATAACACATGCTCCTTCTATTGACAGAATAAACATTTAGTATTATAAGGATTGATGATAGAAAACATAGCAAAGCAGCTCCTAAAGGCCTGTCATTCTGCAGCACGAGTAAACATGCTTCATAACATGAGATCAATCCCCCTCTTAAAATTAAACACTGATACAACCAGAAGGTAGCATGCTACATGAATGTTGCTTTGTTCTAAATCTTCCACGGCAAGGCTTAAAAATAATAGTTAATCTAAGCTATTCTTATGTCCACAGAAACTAAACAGGAGGATTTGCGGGAAGATCCTGACTTGGAACAGAAGCAAATGGAGAACCTCTTAAGCCCGATGGGCCCGTGGGCGGGCCGAAAAAAGCCGACAGTAATTAACACAGTAAAAAAAAGGTAGTAAGAAAGGACAACGGTGTTGTTAACAAAAAAAAGGTTGGACGTGAATTTTAGTGAAAACGTTAGTGTTTAGACATGATTTTAAACCTTGTTGATGTGAAATCCGCGACATTGAAAAAGTGCGACTCGAGGAAATAAATGCCTTGCATCGTCGTAGAACACAGTGTGATGCGGCCATGCTTGTAGTCCTTTGAAAGGTGACGAGCCCCTGAATTGAATTATATTAAGCCTTCTATGAACTACAATACCCAGCAGAGATAGAAACCTTGCGTAATCGCAACAGCGAAAATGCCCTACAGTGCGCAATTACGAACCGGTTGGGCGCCATAAGTCACCAGCGTCATTACTCGACTAGCGAAAATTGTCAATTGTGTGTGGATTTCTTTTTTTGTGGATTTCTTTAGTATTATATATTTAGTTTCTTGCCAAGATGGCACAAAAATCTTACAAGAACATGGCCAATATTTTGGCTGAGATTCAGAGAAGGTCGGATGTTGAATTTTCTGACTCATCCGACTCTGAGAGTGGCAGCTCAGAGGAAGATGCAGTCCCGCTGTGTGTAGATCCTGTTCACTTGTAAGTATTTGTATTTCTTTCTAATGGCTCGTTTTTGTGATAAAAGCCCATCCTAAGCACTGCCAACCAAACGAAACACACTTCTCCACTTCACCAACGTAATGCTAACAGACGCTAACAGATGCTAACCAAACAAATGACATGTCATGGGAAAATGAGCCTGCTGCTGTCAGCCCTTCTCTCCTACAGCTGTTTGTTATAATTGTTGTTACAATTGTTGTACATTACATGTACAAGAGTACATTATTTGCTCAATGTTGACATTGTTGGACATGTAAATAGTTGCACTTTTTTAGTCTGCACTTGTTCAAATAGGCCTAGTTGTTACAGTTGTTTTATTGCTGCTTATATCTGTGACTGTTTCCATAAAACTACTACTATTTTGTTGTTTTTATTGATGTTAATTATACATGTAAATGCACAATGGTACAAACTGATGAAGCACAAGGTAGGCTAAATGAAATGCTCCAGTTGATGGTGTTACACTTGTCTAATGGACATAAGTTGTATTTTCCAACCAGTTTCCATGGGAAGTGGAAAGTAACCCATTTGGCACAATTTGGCACACTTTGTGCCAAATTGTGCCAAAATGAGTGTCCGCCTGGTTGTATCCTTACCAAAACCTTTGTAGAGGCTTTGCCCTTTGTTCAAATTCTATCAAATTTGATAAATAAGTAGTCAAGGATTTACTGAAAGTAATCAATGGCATCTGTCTGCATGGAATCATTGTTGGCATAGTTTTATCCTCTGTTAAATAGGGGGGAAATTCAGGCGAGGATAGAAATTTCACATTTCTCCACTGGTTGATTCCAGTTTACTCAGGCATAGTGACAGACACAACATTTTTTACACTGGGAATAGATTCTCTGAAGTCCATAGATGTCCAAGGACACCAAGAACATGCATATGAACGTTTTTATTGTTGACTAATTTTTCATTTACTTTGGGTATGTCTTTTTAGGCATTTTTTCCGAAAATATGGTCAGGGCTTAAGAGAACAAATATAATTTCCAAACAAATCGGCTACATGAGCACAAATTCTACTTTGAATACATAGATTACGCATTAATATAACAGGGACATGTTTCCGGGACATACTGTAGACATGTATCTGAGGAATCAGACCTATACGTCATTTTACCTGCATACAATCCAACCCTCTGACTTAGTTCTTCAGTCATCAAGTTTTTCTCCCTCAGCTCCATCAGCACATCCTGCAAGGAACTCTTTGCCCTCGATTCACGCTTCCTTGTAGGGATGGGCGTGAGTAATCGATTACTCGAGTACTCCTCGTTACAAATGAACTCGGTTGGTGGACAGGCGAACTTGAGCTTGCATATACACACTGCTGTAGGCTAATTTAATAAAGTGTTCTGAAGCAAATGTATTCATTTTCTGTGAGGCGCAGCTGGCACGTGCCGTATGCACAAAGCAAATATAAATGTATCAATTTTCGTTGTGGCGCGTGCCGTGCAGTCACGTGTGCACAACACAATAATTCAAAAAGTTCAGAAATGGCTGTACGAGCAAAGCGAAGCGAAGTGTGGAAATACTTTACAGAGATTGGTGATCATAAGGTGGAGTGCAAACTATGCCAGGCAAAATTGTGCTACCAAAATACTACGAGTACTATGCGGCAGCATATGCTCCTCAAACATAACGGTGAGTTTGGGAAAGCAAACCCGCAGCAGCCTAGCGTGTCGGCTATTTTCTCCGCCGCAAAACGGAGCTGTAGGCCTAATCCCGGCCGTGGAGAGAAGATCACGTCGCTGATCACATCGATGATCACAAAAGAAATGCTGCCTTTAAGTTTTGTGGATGATCAGGGGTTACTCTGATAACTCTTGACTGTTTTCATTGAGAACACACATTAAAGGTTGGATTAGTTATATTGCAGGGTGTCCGCGCATCCTTAAAAAGTCTTAAAAAGTCTTAAATTCGCTACAAATGTCATATGCTGGTCTTAAATACTGTAACTCAAGGTCTTAAATTTGACGGGGCAGGACTGTATATTTTTTTATTTTTCTCGAGGGACTTTTCAGGAAGGACATGTAGAGAGGCTTCTTTCTTGCTAGCTGCATATATAAACGATTATCTGCGTGCTTGTTAGCTAGTCTGCGACAATGGGTAGGTGCAAATTCAAGGTCAGTTGGCTGGAAGGCATCTGTTTCCGAAGTTGGCTCGCGTCTGTTGCCAACCCCCACCATCGCGTGTTTTAGGTCTTAAATTTCATTCAAGATGGTATTAAAAAGGTCTTTAAAAGACTTAAATTTGACTTGCTGAAACCTGCAGATACCCTGTATTGGCGTTCATAACTAGGCCTATTCCTGCTGCAGATGCATTGCATTCTAAAAATAGATAATAGCTTAACGAGGAATCGAGGATCCTCGAGGAATGCAAACGATTACTCGAGTAGCGAAAACACTACTCGTGCCCATCCCTTGTATTCGTCTTTTCCCTCTGCAGTCTTATTACATTGTCCCTTGCCTTAATATACCCCTCCTTTTGAGCAAAAGGGCAACTGGACAAAGCATAGGTGTGGTCCTAGTAAAAGGGAGGAAAAAAACACCTGCTGTCTTACTCCAAGTGTTATTTCTGTTGGCTCGAAAACTCCCCATTGTATGTGAAAGTATTTATTACTACTCTATGAAATAACCCAAACACATGATAATACTTTTGGAGTTGAATTCAACTGGGAAATGTTTAACCTTGAAATGTTAACAATCTTGTCATAGGCAGACCTCAAAGCAAAATAATACAATTAAAAACAGACAGATTTATTTGTCAGTAGAGCTTTATCAAGTTTTGATTATTTTATGAACAATTAATAATGTCACTGAACAACAAAAAGATGAATGTTGAGGAAATTATTACTCATCTGTCTGATCCCGTCTCTTAAACATCTCGTAAAATGTCACCCCCCCACCCCCATGTGATGGAGGAATTCACAGTGCATGTAGGGGGCGTAAATAATCTTTCAACCCTACTCACTTTTTCTTTTTCTTTTTTTTTTTAGTACTGTTGTTGACAATGTGTTTTTTACGTATATTGCTCTTTCATGTATTTATTACATTTTTGTATTTTATCTTACTTGATCTCAAACTTGCAAATTTGCACTGTCCTTGCGCTTCCTCCTCAATTGTATGTATGCTTTATGTGATTATGGTGTGGCAGTGGCGGTCAGTTGTAGAAACAGAATTGCCCTATGGGATAAATAAAGTAATCTCAACTCAACTCAACTCTCAACAAGCTGAGACTGAGGTAGAGCTGCAGGTTGAACAGGGGCATATTGAGGGATGTCCATTGGAAGGCTCTCCTTGGCTCGCCTTGAATTCGAGGTGGTCCGGTCAGTGCTGGCTGTTGACTTTAGTGAAATAAGATAATAAATCAATAAGTTTCACTGAACACAAGAAAGCCTAAATAGTATACCTACTTTTAGAAGATGAGCGGGGAAGGCAAAGATGGATGGGACAACACCAAGTCTGATCCTGACAGTTTGACCAGTCCGGTCAAAATGCTCTGGCTTGAAATGTTTACTGCAGAGCATGGTATCGTCACTGGCAGCAAAACCCTCTCTGTTTAAGAGCGACTTCCCATTTTCTTCGCTGGTCACCAGCTTTGGGAAACCTTAAGGAATAAGAAAAAAGGCAAGAGAAGTTACCATTTAGGTGATGGCATTTACCAAAACCAATTTACATTTAAACTCAAGCTAGGGTTAAGGGGGAGCAAATCATTTCACATTGTAATGACCTCCTTGGCAAAAATAGTTTCAGAAGGGGGTCAGCCTTTTGTTTCCACATTTCTAGAACATTTTCTAAATTTGGTCTTGTGTTAGGGTAAGGGATCAATTTTGAGGGAGGAGCAACTCGAGCATTAATTGAGTTTGATAACAATATTTAGGCTATTCTTTTCTATTTAACTCCCCCATCAGTATCACTTTGTTACCCTCTTGTTTCCGAAAGTAGCCATTTTACACAAATGGCTACTTTTGTCTCCGTGACAGCGGGAGTCAGTCTGAAGTCAGTAAAATTAAGAAATAAAGATCTCTCAGCCTAAGTCTATAAGTCTGACAGACGAAAAAAAAACTCTCCCCCACCATACGAAACGGTTAAACATGTAGGCCTATATGAAAACATTGCAGTCCTGTAACCGTTAGATGTTTGTAAACGTTCACACCCCTAAACCATACATAGTTAAATTGGAATAAAGGTTACCAAACTTAAGTTACAGGGGACATTGAATTGTGTAAATAGTAAAGTAAGCAGACATTTGACCAGCGATACAGTGTTACTAGCGCAAACGATTCACTTTCACAGTAGTTCTGCACAATGTAAGCTAGCGAATGATGACCAAAAAATGTACTTCAAAAATGTATCTCACCTGTGGAAAGTGATTCCCTCTGATCTGGTGTGTACTGAACGACGGTGTACACACCCGAAAGCAGCACAATGAACTGGCATTGTTGTTTTTTTTTGAGAAATGAGAGCTGTGAACATATATATCTATGGCTGTCTGACAATCTGAGAATACCTACTCAAGACCCACACAAGATGGCGGCTCCGTTTGCCGCGGCTGAGAGGGGCGTGGCGTATCTAGTGTTCTACATACACTGCTCAAAAAAATAAAGGTAACACTTAAACAACACAATGTAACTCCAAGTCAATCACACTTCTGTGAAATGAAACTGTCCACTTAGGAAGCAACACCGATTGACAATCAATTTCCCATGCTGTTGTGCAACTGGAATAGACAAAAGGTGGAAATGATAGCAATTAGCAATTAGCAAGACACCCCTAATAAAGGAGTGGTTCTGCAGGTGGTGACCACAGACCACTTCTCAGTTCCTATGCTTTCTGGCTGATGTTTTGGTCACTTTTGAATGCTGGTGGTGCTTTCACTCTAGTGGTAGCATGAGACGCAGTCTACAACCCACACAAGTGGCCCAGATAGTGCAGCTCATCCAGGATGGCACATCAATACGAGCTGTGGCAAGAAGGTTTGCTGTGTCTGTCAGCGTAGTGTCCAGAGCATGGAGGCGCTACCAGAGACAGGCCAGTACATCAGGAGATGTGGAGTAGGCCATAGAAGGGCAACAACCCAGAAGCAGGACCGCTACCTCCACCTTTGTGCAAGGAGGAACAGGAGGAGCACTGCCAGAGCCCTGAAAAATGTGCATGTGTCTGCTCAAACGGTCAGAAACAGACTCCATGAGGGTGGTATGAGGGCCCGACGTCCACAGGTCCAACACCGGGCAGGACGTTTGGCATTTGCCAGAGAACACCAAGATTGGCAAATTCGCCACTGGCGCCCTGTGCTCTTCACAGATGAAAGCAGGTTCACACTGAGCACATGTGACAGACGGGACAGAGTCTGGAGACGCCGTGGAGAACGTTCTGCTGCCTGCAACATCCTCCAGCGTGACCGGTTGGGCGGTGGGTCAGTAATGGTGTGGGGTGGCATTTCTTTGGGGGGCCGCACAGCCCTCCATGTGCTCGCCAGAGGTAGCCTGACTGCCATTAGGTACCGAGATGAGATCCTCAGACCCCTTGTGAGACCGGTTACATGCTGCCACTCCGACATGCTGCCACTCCGACATATCGCCATTCCGACATTCTACTATTCAGACATACCACCATTCCGACATGCAAACGTCCTGCCATTCCGTCAGTTTCGTCCCGCCATTCCGACAAGGCTTTTTTTTTTTTTTTTTTTCATGTTTTAAGACATGTGTACGGATGCGATACAGTCAGTGGAAGCTTAATAAATAAACACAAACACAAAGTCTCGCCATTTACAATCACACACTCCGATGTCAGTTTGTAACAATTACCCTTACAATAAGGATATAAGAGGAACTGGCACAACGCAGTCCTGCTGCAGGCGGACCTAGGCTCGCGCTACTGGTGCGTCCAGGGAAGCAATAATCAAAGTCGCTACGGCCAATCTCATTTCTCTATTTTACCCCTTCCCCTTGCCCCTTCCCCTTGCCCTACGTCTTGGCCCTTGAAACAGAGTGTTAAGGGCTAGGGGTAACAACATACCCCTATGAATTGAGACAACACTCGTTACGGTTACGTCATCATACATCGTCGCTAGCTGGCTGCACGTCACCAGAGGCGACAATTGTTGATCACAAACTTGAAGATGCCGGTTGCGCAGTGTATTGTGGGTACCCCTTGGTTTCAAGTAAGCTCCCGATCTTACTTGGTTTTAAGGGGTATCTACCATGGCGAGCGGTCATAATAAGCTATAAATGCAGTGCATGCCCAAGCCCTTCAATAAAAATAATTGAAAATATTAATCTGGCAGTGTGTTCAATTATACAATACCTTAGTTTTACTGTTTTGGTCTTAAATCCGTGCCTAATCTGTCCCGTTTCGCTTGCGAAAAGCTGGAAAGCTGACAGCTTGTTTCGCGCATGCGCACTGTGACACCGAATAGTACAGTTGCTAAAGGCCGTGTTTACTGTAGATGAGCGTTTTGAATGGCAAAAAAGCTGTCAGTGAAGCAGCTTATCTGCCAACGCGCATGCGCGTTGGCAGACTTATTTGAATTGTTCAGCGGGAAACTGTCAGTTCATTCATTGTGTAGCCTGGTCAAAATGGCTGAAAATATTAATTCTATTCAGGCTGAGCCACATGGCTGTCGGTGCTGCGCAACTCATTATCACTGTTTGTGTTGTCTGTCAAAACATGGATGAATGAAACCTATCGACTTTATATCGATCGTTGCGTTCATCTCCTCGTAGCGCTCTTTTTCGGTTATTGGCGTAGAGAGAGAGAGACGCGCACTGACAGCAGCGCGCATAGAAGTGAAACTCATAGGCCTACGGCCCGACCTCCCGTCAAACGATCCGGTCTGACAGCGACATTGCCTGTTCATTCATGAAAACCATCTCGAAACACTCTCAGTCAAACAAGGTGGGGAATGAGAAATCTGCGGCGCTACGAGCCTAGTTCGTTTTAAAAACACACCGGCAGCAGCGCCGCCGCCTACTGATCTGAGACGTGTCAGTGAGTTACTGTAAATGCTGTGCGGAAAACCAGCTGTGGTCTGTGATTGAGGTGCAGACGGGTGAGTTTGGAGCTGACGAGAGGATCGCGCTGACGACTGCTTCGTTACATTTTTCTCAATGAAAAAATATACAACTGGCATTTAGATGATGTTCTCCATAAAAAAATAAGTGAAATATATAGGCCTAATAACAATTCGGTTTAGTAATCAACCGCTTATAGTGATCAAATGTAGGCTACTCTGGACCAACGTGATCACTACAAGCTGTTTCCACTAACCATATTATATTTTTTATTAAAAAATATAATACCCCCCCACGGGCGCGCATGGTATTGACACTTCAGCATGACCACAGTAAAAAGTCACCGCTCGCCACTGGTATCTACCCCTTGCCCTTATCCCTACCCCTACCCCTCGATCGAAATGAGAATTGAGATAGCCCTTCGTCTCACGGGCACGCGCAAAACCAAGGGGAAGGGGGAAGGGGAAGGGGTAAAATAGAGAATTGAGATTGGCCTACTGTCTCTGTATTTCACTGAACTCAATACACGCCCATCACAGGCGGCATATAATAAACAATTACACACAGATCAACAGAACCCGAAAGCCCCCCCCTCCCCTGCTGTCCATTAAGTCCGAGTGGGAATGAGTGTGTGTGTGGGTGGGTGCGCGAGCGCACTGTCACTGTTCGTGCCGGACGTGTGTGTGTGTGTGTGTGTGTGTGTGTGTGTGTGTGTGGTGTGTGTGTGTGTGTGTGTGTGTGTGTGTGGTGTGTGTGTGTGTGTGTGTGTGTGTGTGTGTGTGTGTGTGTGTGTGTGTGTGTGTGTGTGTGTGTGTGTGCGTGCGTGCGTGAGTTGACGCGTGGTAAACCATCGGTCCCACTAATGCACTTTTATGCATTACGCACACAACTTACGCAGCAAAAAAGAAACATTCATTCATTCATTAAAGGTCCGTACGTCCCAGTGCGCAAACCACAAGGATAATTGATCATTTCCCTGGCCTAATACACAATGAAACCGGGGGAGCAAACCTGTAAATCAACTACCCCAGCTGGCCTGGCAAAACCCAGTGGATCACTACAAGTTGTTGCAACTTTTGGGAATTTACTCATGGTAAAAAGGCTTACAAATATGGACCAGGACGGCTCCATAATACGCACAAAAATCAAAAGGAAACGAAAGTTAACTTTAAAAAAAATAGCAACAGCACGAAGTAGTCAAAATATGTGTTTTACGCATGCCACTGTGCGTCTGCAGATCAAATTGTCTATAATTAAACTTGGAGCCAGACCCGGCCAGGCTACAGGAGAAATCAAAAATATGCAGGGGTCCAGGACCCCCATGAGAACCACTGATTCTGTTGAACGTACTGTAACCTCTGTGATACAATAAAAAACAACATCACTGATCTGATTCACCGGCGGAGCGGTCCCTCTCTCCATTAACTCTCTAGCTCTCTCGACCACAGCTGCAAATGAAGTGGCACAGCGCCAATAATAATAATAATAATAATAATAATAATAATAATAATGCATTTTATAATCGAGATGGATGTGACAAGGGCGTTGAGTCAAAGTGCTGTTAGAGGAGAGAGATGGGCAGGCAGGGAGGCGGTGATCATTATTAACCTACACATTTAATGACCTTATGTCGGAATGGCGGAACGTTTCCAAAAAAGGAAAGTAGGCCTACCGCCATTCCGACAATGGAAACAAAAATTGTCGGAGTGGTGGGACGTTTTCAATCAATGGAAGTGCCGCCATTACGACAATTAGACGTCAATGTCGGAGTGGCGGTATGTCGGAATGACCCGCGGATACCGTGAGACCATATGCTGGTGCGGTTGGCCCTGGGTTCCTCCTAATGCAAGACAATGCTAGACCTCATGTGGCTGGAGTGTGTCTGCAGTTCCTGCAAGACGAAGGCATTGATGCTATGGGCTAGCCCGCCCGTTCCCCAGACCTGAATCCAATTGAGCACACCTGGGACATCATGTCTCGCTTCATCCACCAACGCCACGTCGCACCACAGACTGTCCAGGAGTTGGCGGATGCCAGGTCTGGCAGGTCTGGGAGGAGATCCCTCAGGAAACCATCCGCCACCTCATCAGGAGCATGCCCAGGCGTTGTAGGGAGGTCATACGGGCACGTGGAGGCCACACATACTACTGAGCCTCATTTTGACTTGTTTTAAGGACATTACATCAAAGTTGGATCAGCCTGTAGTGTGTTTTCCACTTTAATTTTGAGTGTGACTCCAAATCCAGACCTCCATGGGTTAATGAATTTGATTTCCATTGATATTTTTTGTGTGATTTTGTTGTCAGCACATTCAACTATGTAAAGAACAAAGTATTTAATAAAAATATTCATTCATTCAGATCTAGGATGTTATTTTAGTGTTCCCTTTATTTTTTTGAGCAGTGTATATGGTGGAAACCACCGCAACGGCAACTCCCTTGAGATTAGAAACGACCCAGATGGTTTCGCTTTCTTCACAGTGACACCCATTGATAAATCGAAATTTAAGACTCTTATTCTGTCGGCCTAACATTACCCTACATGGACATGCATGTTGCCAATGACGTGACACTATCTCAGAAGTGCAGTCTTCCATACGTGGCGAATAGTGAGCTCGTAAGGTCGTGTGCTGTGGTCATAGCCAGCCAGTGTGATTCTTGGTAGCGTGGGCGGATCTTTACATAATGAGCGGGCGGGAACCATAATCACCCAGTGATGACTTGTATAAAAAGAACCTGGCCTCAAACATAATTCACTTCTCAGAATCTCTTGACACGGTGCTGCTCAGTAGAAGTCAACGGACATTTTTATGTCCAACAGCGTCTGACCCTCCGATCACGTGAGTTAAAAAAATAATTAAAAAGACAGCCGCTTTTATGAAGGAAGAACGAAATATAGAATATATTGAAAGCTGGCTAATGCTTTGCACCAGCTATGTAGGCCTATTAGTTCAAACTTGATGTGTAAATTGAAAAATGATTAGGCCTACCTTTTTTGTTGTAATAGAATCAACTAATATGAAAGTCGTATAGCATTAAGGATTAAAGTATGATGATTAATCAAAAATAAAAAGTTCCTCACCTTCTTTGGTGAATACATATTTGACCACCAGAAAACTAGGCGAATAGGCCAAATTTGTATGGGACTGATTATGGGTGTGAGCATATCTGTGATTTTGTATTTTGTCGTATTTTGATCACTTTAGTTTCCTTTTCGGTCGGAAATGGGCTGAAGAATCAGCTGGAATTTAACCAGCATGAACCAGGAGGTATAGTAACCAACCAATACATTTTCGATTGTCTACCTAATACATGGCTTTTATATATATAATATATATATATATATATAATATATATATATATATATATATATAATATATATATATATATATATATATATATATATATATATATTTAGCGTTGAAAATATCTGTAGCCTACTCTCGAAACAAACTGTTGCAGGTCATCTACCAGCCATCAAACTGCACAGCTAGGCCTATCTAGGCTATTTATTTATATATATATATATATATATATATATATAATTATATATATATATATATATATATATATATATATATATATATATATATATATATATATATATATATATATATATATATAGGCCTACGGTCAGGGCGAAGCAAGACACTGCCGCTTCACGTCGGGGTCCGGTTCGCCCTGTCGGGGCTTATTTTCCCGATAAGGACCGGTGTTCTGTACAGCATTATCCCTTACATTTATTATATAAGTCCAGACCAACATAAAGCTGCTTTCACACCGCCGCGCGGAAACTCACCGCATTCATTTCAATGATGGAAGGGCGGCAGAGGGGATGAGGTTACAAAAGCGGCTGAAAACCAGGAAGCGGTTGCCACCCACATGAACGCGCACAGATTTTGCCCTACCGCTCAGCTCTCTCCGTGTTGAAACTTTCGGCGGCAGCAGCTGCAGCACCCGCTTTTGAAAACGCCTGGCCCTTCACAAGCACCGTGCGCGAGAGACATACGAACGTACGCTTACCACTTTTGTAAATGCCATACATACAGTAAATTTGGATTGCATAGATCTATAGGACAGGAATAGATCTATTCCAATTAGAAATCTAATAGGATCAGAAATTTCCATGTAAACGTGGTTAGTGAAATTTCCTCCCGCGCCCCACCTGTCATGTCTCTATTCCCCACCGGTGGGACGCGCCCCACACTTTGAGAACCGCTGGCCTACATGTAACCCTTTTCTGTGTAATATTATAGGCCTACCTGCATTGTAAAATAAATATAAACTAAAAACATAAACATTTTAAAGAACTGGTCGCGGCACCTCTAGGACGAGACCCAGTGTCGACCAACTCCAATTTGGCCGTATATATTATTGAAAGGATATAACTTCAAATGATATACATTTTAGTAGGCTAGTACAAACCAGTGGCGTAGCAACGGATGTGCCTGGATCACCCAAGCGTGGTCCTGGCACACCTAAATATTTTCAGAAATAAATCATTAGGCTACAAACGATTTGTTTTAATTTAAACTAAAATGTGACAGAGAGCTCGTGAGCGCTGCGCGGTGCACTACGACCGCGCAGTGACCGGTCTGGGTGCAAGCATTTGAGAATGACAGAAGCGGGACTATGGCGGGACTGTGACCATACGGTCACAGCCCTATAGGAACCCCTCGGGCCGCATTTGATAAAGGTTGGCCGAGCCTAATTGAATTAGTGCTCCGTTACGGCAGCACGTATCGATCGCTGGATTCCAACAGACACTTGTAGCAGTTATTTTAACTGCGCTCCGATAAATCACCGTGAAATTGAGGCCACCCAAAATCTCACAGGCGCACCTTAATTTTAATTTCTGGGTACGCCCCTGGTAGAAACTCCTCTCTATACAGCCGAAGCTCCCTCTGCAGTCTGTTTACGGGCAGTCGGATACGGCTAGACCCACACAGACCTGTTGGTCTCTACGTCATTTCAGCTTTGCTCTCATTGTTTGAAAAATTTGATAAGCAGTTATCTTTAAATTGCTATTTAAATTGGAAGAAAGTCCCGTCAAAACATCTTTCCTTCCAACATAAGAGGGAGCCAATATAAAATGGTGTAGGCCTATTTTAGATTGCTAACATTGGACCTCATTTTTTTTTAAATGTAAAATACACAATCATTTGTGAAATAAAACAAAAAGGCAATTAGTTTCAGCACTCAGAATCTCATACTAAAACTAGAAAATGCATTTCCTGCAGAAAATGCGGTGAGTGCTGTCGTGCAAAGTGAGGTTGAAAATGTTTTGATAAATCCACATTAAGACTAAAGAAATGTCGAATGGCTTAAATAAAGAGAAAAGATTTGAACAGAGTTCAAAAGTCTAAATGGATGCAACCGCTTTGGTAGGCTACACAGCGTGGCAGGGCAAACAGAACGTTACATTGGACATGACTGAAAACTGGACACGTAAAACACACCTCTTTTTTTGCTATTTTAGTGCTTTATATACTGTATTTTAAATTAATATTAATATGTGTAGCTCCCTCAGGTTAACAGTCACGGACAACCAGGCCTTCTTGTTTACGGGCATTTATTTGCTGAATCTTATAATTCTCAGCGCCAACAAATATGCCGTGAGAACTCTTGGCCATAATAACTCCAGGAAGTGAAACAGGTAACACAGAGGCAACTTCTCTCCCGTGTGTCTCTCGTGAACTAACGAATGTTATGACGGTACCACTTATCTCAACAAACGGCAGTTGGCTCGGCATGCGCTGCATACTCCGATGCTGGTGCTACATCAATAAAACGTCTGCACCTCAGAACAATAGTTCCACTATAAATTACCTAAACAGGTCAGCTTGTAAACATATTTCAAAATAAAAGAAATGCAGAAAACATAATGATATATAATTAAATGTGGTGTCATTCTTTTTAAACTATTTTTTTATGAGACCAAAATTATGCAACTGTTTCTGCTGGCAGCTACAATCTGCTTCTATGCCATGTGACCCAGTGACTACAATCCAGTATCCAATTGTATTACTAGTAGCACTAAAATACCATAAAAAGTCTTATTTGTCCAGTTTAGTAATGCAATTGGATACTGGTTTGGAGTCACTGGGTCACATGACAGAAGCTATGGGAAAAAATTATAATTTCTGCAAATTAATATTCATAAAAATTGAAGAAGCACTAAAATAGCATAAAAAGAGGTGTGTTTATGTGTCCTATTTAGTTATAGAATTGGATACTCTTTTGGATTCACTGGGTCACATGAAATGGAAGCTATTGAAACAAACAGCATTATTTAGTATTCATATATTTGGGTGTCAAGCAGCAAAGTTGCGAGACAACCTATTGTTTTTGTATGAATTGGGTGTCAAGCAACGAAGTTGCGAGACAACCTATTGTTTTTGTATGAATTCCTATTATTATTATCCTTCAGTGGGAGTCTATGGCAGCCCATAAAAAGTTGTGCATTTGGCACAGTGGTTCAGGACCGTCCCATTAGCCCCTGAAGCTAATTTGAGGTCGCTAGCTCATCAGCTCTAGCGCCACCAACAGGTCAAAGTTCGACATGCATTCATGTTTATAACTTTCGACCCATTCATCCAATATTCACAAACAAGATATCATTGGATTCCGTTGGCCAAGCCGAGTTCAATGCACCCATATGTCGTCATTTTGCATCATGATGGAGTTTCCGCCATCTTGGTTTATTTCAAAAACCTTCAAAATGCTACTCCTATCACAAATTTGGTCCAATCATCTCGAAACTCTGCACACATTATCTTCAGTCCATGCTTGATACAAATAATTGTTCAAATTCAAAACTGTTTGCCCGCTAATTTGACTGCGAAGTCGCCAAACAGGAAGTAAGCCAATATCTCAGCAGCCCTTTGACATATCACAACCAAACTTGCTACATAGACCCATGTCATCATCATGGGAATACTCATTTGGTGAACTTTGACCTCTAGAGGGCGCTATAATTAACAAAGACGTGTTTTAACTCCTCTCTCGTCACATGAGTATATTTCAAACTTATTTTCAATGTCTGGTGATACTGTCAGATACTGTCCGTTCAGGTGATACTGAACGGATAAGACTCCGAAAGCATTTTCAGATGATAGATATTTGGTGAATATGTTCCTGGCCCTATAAGGTAGAGTCAGTGTAGGTTATTTTTTAATGTTCATATGCCAGACAAAGAAATTGTACTGAATGGATTATTTTTGTTCGCTCTTGTTTAAATTGAAGGATCTCTCAGATGCTTCTGATTCACTTTCTGAGGCATCAAGCCATTCCGGTCGAGAACATCAACCCAATGATCTTCTTAACGGTAAGGTTAAAGGACATAATAAACTTGTCTATAAAGACACAAGCTTACTATTACGTTTTGTTTTACTGATAACACATCAACAGAGTAAATCTTTAGTCATCATAAGGATTGATGATAGAAAACATAGCAAAGCAGCTCCTAAAGGCCTGTCATTCTGCAGCACGAGTAAACATGCTTCATAACATGAGATCAATCCCCCTCTTAAAATTAAACCCTGATACAACCAGAAGGTAGCATGCTGCATGAATGTTGGATTGTTCTAAATCTTCTACGGAGGCTTAAAGTAAGGCGTAAAAATAATAGGTAATCTAAACTATTCTTATGTCCACAGAAACTAAACAGGAGGGTGTGCGGGAAGATCCTGACTTGGAACAGGAGCACATGGAGAATCTTAATGACCTGGTTCCAGACGATGTTGTGGAAATGTATGACTTCCACATTAAAACACAGCTGAAAAGCGGAGGACTCAGCCAGCCTGCTTCGACATCTGCCCACACAGGTGAGTTATTCTGATGAGCTACAAAAACCCTTTCATACAAATTTCATACTACCCTTTTTGGCTATTGTTATCAGACTCTCCCCTCTACTTTAAGCTACTGTTATATTCCTAATTACTGGCAATATAAGATATCTACACCCACTAGTACTATTACCGGGGGCCTTAATAAACAACATTCATAATAGTTTGTAAGTTGGAGATGGAAAGTCGGAAGGGGAAACGCGTCATCTCCGACCTACGTGCGTTTGATTAACCGAATCGGAAGAAGGATGGACGCTTAAATAGAAGAATATAAATTAATTATTTTAATTATAGATTATAAATGTAAATTATCTAGTTCTGAAAATAAATTTTGTCGACAGTAAGTGAACCGACTATACATTGCTGTTATCGTTATATCACCCTTTAATAAGAACAAGGGCTATTCAAAGCAATAATGCTAGTTGCTGTATCGGTTTATACTCGGTATTGGCCGATAATCAAGTTCAGGAATTGGAATTGGTATCGGGAAGAAAAAAATGGTATCGAAACATCTCTAATTGTATTCCTATCTCCTGGCAATTAAAGATAGCTACACACACTCACACAATTGCTAATTGCCTTAATAAACAACATTCATATAGTAAATAAATAGAAGTAAACCGTATAAAATAACCTTTGGATCAATCGAGGTTAATCATGCTGGCACTAGCATCATTGCTCTTGGCTGGATTCTTACAGAACAGCAAGTGAATCTCATTATCCTCTCGTCTACTCTTGCAAAATCAAAGCGCAGACTAAAGAAGACATCTGGGACCATTGGACTGTGTGTGTGTGTGTGTGTGTGTGTGTGTGTGTGTGTGTGTGTGTGTGTGTGTGTGTGTGTGTGTGTGTGTGTGTGTGTGTGTGTGTGTGTGTGTGTGTGTGTGTGTGTGTGTGTGAATACATACACTGTAACGCAAGTGTTGTACACTTCTTTGTTATTTCGATAACTGTCCTGCTGTTGGAGTTATGGCGCATAATACGTCGGGTTCTCTGACGTCTGGTATTTCCACAACAAGACTCGTAGCGGGGGTTATCAGTCATGGTTCAGAAGGAATTTGGGGGGAGAGGAACTTTGGCTTTGACTCCCTGAAATGGGCTCCATGATCAACGACATGGAGGAGAAAGGGATTGACCGCAATTGTCCCCCGCCAGAGCCCCGCTGCCTGCGGTGGTGCCCTGGGGCGGTGGTGCCTCGCGGCAGCGGGCAGCGGTCAGTGGTCAGCGGGGCTCCGGCGGCAAACAATCGGGTGCAACAATCTGAGGCAAAAATCCCTTTCAGTCTACTTCAGATTGATGTGGAAGTGGAAGAACCAGAGATGTCGGAGAACCCGACGCAGTCATTTCAGATTCATAATATCGTCTGGGGACACACACAGCTTTTGGCCTTGGTAATATATATTATATGATATAGGTTAGGGGTGTGCACGGGTACACGTGAAACCAGTTAGTAAATCATAACCGTATAGGAAAAATCAGTAAACGAAAACCGTAAAAAAATATACATAATCACAGCGCCATTGTTTCAATGGGAATCGCGACGGCCCATACTTTCAACATAAAGTTTACATATTTATAATTCGTAATTCGTCCAAGCCTTTATACCACAGGTACTCTAGCCTCTATAGAAACTCTGTAGCACTTTCAGATTTCTGAATGTAAAGTGCCCTCCAAATAAAATATATTATTATAATAGCATGTAACCGCATTGTCTGATTATGCCATTTGTTTCAATGGGAATCGTGACGGTCTATACTTTCAACGTAAAGTATACATATTTATAAGTTGAAATTCGTCCCAGCCTTTATACCACAGATACTATAGGGTCTATAGCAGGGGTTTTCAAACTGGGTGAATGTGAGCCTCCTCTTAGAGTAGGTAAGGACAGCCGAGCCCCCCCCCCCCCCGTCCACCTGACCCAACCCACACACACCTCTGCAGTAAATACCATCTTTTGTGTGTTCCAGGCAATGATGACTTTCAATAACTGATCAAATGTAGATATTTTTTTATATTGTATTTGAAGACATTTTATTTGCACAACTTTTTTTAAAGTGCATCCATAAACGATTCTTTGCAACAGCAAATAATTTTCAACTTCATGCAGGTCTAAACACTGAACATTAGTAGGCCTATCCACAAGTCAACAAAACACACCCGATGGCTGAAATTGGTGCGGTGTGAACGACAACGAATGGCAACGGCATGTTAACAGATCGAACAGATTCACATATTTTAATTACATTTTTTTAACGATTTCAGCCACATAAAACCTCAGATTTGAACAACAAACAAAAAACAAAACAATGGCCCAACCAATTTATGCATTCAATTTCTTTAAATTTAATCGTCCATATTAGTGGGAACAATGAGCCCTCGCTTTTGACACGCAGAGGTGTTCGATACGGGGCTAAACTGCAGAGAGAAATAAACGCAAGTCGTCCTCCACCTGCAGCCTTGATCTGTATTTATTTTTGTTGAGGGTCAGTGCGGAAAACCAACACTCACACAAGTAGGTGGAGGTGAAGGGAATTAGGACTTTGATAGCCTTAGTGGAGATCTGGGGGAACTCGCTCTTCACAGACAACCAGAAACGTGTGATCGACATTTCTCCCAGTCTCTGCTTCAAGTCCATATTCGAGCTGAGCTCAACCAGGGCCTCCTCTTCCTGCAGGCTCAGTCCATCATGGGGTGTGGCGGGGAAAGAGAACGGATTTCTCACCCACTGATTTCCCATTGCGTCCTCTCCAAAATACTCACCAAACTGGTCACGCCACCCATTCAAATGCGCAGTGATGACCGGTTGGACAGAGTTAAGAGGCAGCCCTGCCTTCTCCACAACCTCCTCCAGGGTTGGAAACATTTCCACCGAACCTCGTTCAACACGAGCACACCACAAGTCCAGCTTTTTCCTAAACCCAGACACTTGGTCGTGTGCCGAAAAGACGTTGCACTCTTTGCCCTGGAGAGAGGTATTGAGGGAGTTGATCCTATCGAAGATGTCGGAGAGATAGGCCAACATAGCAAGCCAGTTCATGTCTGCCAGATGTTTTGCCAGTGAGGAGTTAATCTCGGTGAGGAAGGAGGAGGACTTCTTCGCGCAAATCGCACAGCCTGGTGAGGACTTTGCCCTGAGAGAGCCACCTGACCTCGGAGTGCAGGAGCAGCTGCTGGAAGTGAGCGCCAATCTCATTGCATAGGATTGAGGACAGACGGGCGTTTAAGGCACGCGATTTAATTAAGTTCACAATCATGACAGCCTCATCAAGAACGGCACGCAATTCTTGGGGCATCATTTTTGTTGGTAAAGCCTGGCGATGGATAATGCAGTGCTTCCAGACGGCCGCAGGGACAACTGCCTGCACCTGTTTTACGAGACCGCTGTGACGGCCAGTCATTGATCTTGCCCCATCAGTGCATATCCCACAACATCGGCCCCAGTCAAGGCAATTAGCCTGGTAAAAGTTATTCAAGGCCTTGAAATGTTCGTCAGCTGTTGTGCGGGCGGTTAGAGGAACGCAAAACAAAAAATCTTCCTGCACACTGAGCTCTTTGATAAACCGAATGTACACCATCAATTGAGCACAGTGTGCGACGTCAGTGGACTCATCCAGCTGAATGGCATGAAAGGGGCTTTCATGAACACTGTCCAGGACCTGCTCTTTGACATCACAAGCCATGTCTCATATTCGTCGCTGGATGGTATTGTCGGAGATAGGGATCACGTCTAGTTTAGCAGCAGCTGCTTCTCCCAGCATCACTCAACACATACTGTATCTCTAGCTGCAGGGAGTAGCAATGTTTCGCCAATGGTATGGGGTTTGCCAGCGTCGCTATACATAGCGTGACACGACAAGATGCTTCTGTCACCTTCATGTTAATAGTGCCAAATGTGTGCCTAATTGTTCACTAAATTTGTGTGCTTGGTTTCAATGTGACGCCGAAGTTTGCACGGTCTCATGCTTTCATTTGCTAGCACCTCCTTGCAGACCACACACTGCGGCAGAGGTGACAGCCTCAGACCCTGACCAGGTGAAACCTTCAGGATCATATTTCCTACGTTTTTTGCTGGGCCTGTCACCTCCCTTAATGCTAACTTCTGTTGATTGTGGACAAGTAAACGATGCGTTTTAAATACATGCATGCACAATAACCGATATCAAGAGCTGCATACAGATGTGTATTTTTTCTTTGCGCGTCGCGTTTCGTGCCTCCCCTGTGGCTCTTTGGTGCCCCCCAGGGGAGGCGCGCCTCACCTATTGAAACCCGCTGGTCTATAGCATATAGACCAGCGCGTTTTCTGATTGCAGTTTATTGTAACAGTAAGCTGACAACATCCTAATTAACACCGCAACTGCAAATTAACCACACAGAGAATACCATGGAATCCGGTCAAACAAATTTTCTTTTTGCGATCATTCTGCGTGCGCATCCGCCGTGTTGATAAACAAATAACCCCCCTATAGCGCGACTGCGGTCCACTTTAATCTTTTTTTTAAAAAATCATTAATTAATTAAAAAACAGTTAACCGTGTACACGAAAAAAAACGTTCACACCGCTAATATAGATATCTATTTATAATATGATATTATTAAGATATAGAGCTCCAGGACTCCCTCCTGAGCACCCGGAGTGTTCTAGAATATTTACAGAACACGGCCAAAAGCTGTGTGCGCCTCGCCATTGCGATACATCCACTGTAAACAGAGCGCATGGTACCGTGACCACAAGCTGTTCAGGGCCACAGCCCCACCCTCCTCCTTGACCCGCCCCTCTCCTCCTTTGCATTGGAGCTACAGACACCGAAACAGCGCGATTGGGGAAAGCTCAATGTGCTACTGGCTCGTAGTGGCTGTAATTCTGCACCATGGCTGAATTTCAGGAACGTCTTCAAGAACTGTGTTAGGGGCCCACTAATGTCTATATTAAAACATCCATAAAGTAGCATGCTATGGGATCTTTAATGAAGAACATAATATTACAAATATATTACTAGAATTATAGATTGTAAATATAAATGATCTAGTTCTGAAGATAAGTTTGGAAGACAGTAAGTGAACCGACAATCCATTGCTCTCATCGTAAGAGAACCTTTAAATAAGAACAAGTGTTATTGGGAGTTACACTGCTAGATGCTGTATCGGTATATACTGGCCAATAATCAAGTTAAGGAATCGGGCTCGGTATCTGGTTTAAAAAAAATGGTAGCGCAACATCTAAAATTCTATTCCTTTCTACTTGCAATTTAAGGTAGCTATACAGTCAAGCACTATTTCTAGTGGCCTTTCTAAAAACATTCATTATAGTATGTAAGTTGGAGGTGGAAAGTCGGAAGGGGAAACGTGTCATCTCTGACGTGCGTTCGAGCTACTAAGTCTGAAAATCCCTAAAACAATCTTGAAAAGGAATAAATTGATGACTTTTTCTATGTTGTTGCGTTTCGTAATTGACATTGACATTCCCTCAAACTCCAACTACCAACATTTTGAATACAAAGGCTAGATTATAGGCTATAAAGGAAAAAATAGATAAAATAAATGCAATCAAATAGTTTGAGGCGTATATTATGCCCCAGCCAGGCCTTTTAATCTGTTTGTTTATAATTTGTCCATATCCATACGTTCTTAGAGCTTAGAAAATATTTTTGTTGGACTAGCCTACTATAGGCCTATATTACAGATCATGTTCAGTAGTGGGTATTTGGCTTTTTTTTGTTGGAATCTTTGTAATATATGTTTATATTTTAGCCTTACCAAGCCACAGTACGCCTACAGTATTGCACTCCACTCTTCTCACTGACATAGGCCACAGACAGGCACTGTGTGTGTGTGTGTGTGTGTGTGTGTGTGTGTGTGTGTGTGTGTGTGTGTGTGTGTGTGTGTGTGTGTGTGTGTGTGTGTGTGTGTGTGTGTGTGTGTGTGTGTGTGTGTGTGTGAACGTATGTGTGTGTGTGCGCGTCATCCCCCTCTTGAAGTTAAACACTGATACAACCAGAAGGTAGCATGCTACATGAATATGCTTGTTTGTTTTTCATCTTTTACAGAGGCCATTCCTCCATTCAATGTCCAAGTTTCCCATATCACTAGAAGTACGGTGTCTCTTACATGGGAACCACCTGCTGGTGAGGTGGGGGGTTATGTTGTGACCTGTTTCTGTGATTCAGAGACACACAGAGAGCAGACAACCAAATTAGACAGTGTGACATTCTCCGATCTGAAGCCAGGGCTGAAGTATGACTTCCAAATTAAAACACAGCTGAAAAGTGGAGGACTCAGCCAGCCTGCCTTGACATCTGCCCACACAGGTGAGTTATTCTTATAAGATACTAAAACCTTTTCAAGTTTCATGTTACCCTTTTTGCTTGTTGTGATCAGACTCTCCCCTCTCCTATAAAGGTACTATTGTATTCGTATATCTACTGGCAATATAAGATAGCTACACACACGTCAATAAATGACATTCATAATGATAAATAAACAAAAATAAAGCACGTACAATTACCGTAAATGACTAACAGGATATTGATGACATGATGCCCTCACAAAGTCAACCAAAATAACAAGCAAATATTTAAGGATGTTCACTTACTTTTAAGGAAATGTGATATGAACCAACAATAATGGTTGATCAGAACTATTATATCCACAGAAACTAAACTGGAGGATTTTCTCAAAAATCTTGGCTTAAAAGAGCACTACAAGGAGAAGCTCTCACTAAGCAGTGTCCTACAGATGGACAAGAAGGCTGTCACAGAGGAAGCAGCTAAATGTCTTTCAGATCTCCCTTGGTGCTTTCTCAAGAAGTTAATGATGGTCAATTCGACTGCTAGAAATGTAAAATGTTCTGCAGGCAGTGAGTCAGCGCAGGATCTTCCTCGTGGCAATGTCGGTTTACGTCTTTACACCATGTTGGGCCCTAAAAAGTCAGGTGAAGTGGTGAACCCATTAGACATAATCACTGCTCTCTTTCTGTGCTCAAATGGCCTCCTTCAGCAGGAAATGGCAGTCAAAATGTCCATGTGTCAATTTGGGTTGCCTCTACTGCTTCCTGATTGTGGCACACAGAAGCACACGCTCATGCTTTGGGCTTTGAGAGGCATTGTTAAAAAGTACAGACCTCAGGCACTCTCAGACACCAAAAGCTGTATTGAAAAATCAATTGTGGCCCTCGAACTTCCGATGGTGTCCTTTGTGAGACTGGGTAAAAGTTCGTTATCGAAGTCAGAGATTCTGAATACATTCCTGAGCAATCCCCAACAGTACCACAACACTTTTGTTCACCATAACATGCAATGTGGTAATGTTCCAAGGGAAATTGCAGATGGACTGGTGGAAACTAGTTGGTATCTTCCCTGTGGTGGACAAAACATTGATATTTTCAATGAACCAGTAGCTGTAGCTAATCTCAGAGGAGACATTTCTCTCTGTGAATCCCAATATTCTTTTTTATGCGAAACGTCTGCTGCAGTTTTTGTGTTTCTTGACAATTTTGACAACCAATACCAACTACTCAAAAAACAACACAAAACAGAGATTTTCTTGATAGTCAATGTGGATAGCAACAATTTCAACCACGAAAGGTGCATAAAGGTAGCTGGAAGAATTAGGATTGCCAGAGACCCAACATCATTTGTAAGAGAAATGAAGTCAACAATGCCGACTTTGCAAAAACCCTACAAGATATTGTAACAAATGTTGTTAAAAACACAGAGAAAAAAAAGAGCATAGAGCAAATGTCTGACATTGCTATTCAGCTTGGAATAATTGTTGATGAGAAAGCCTCAGACTGTCAGAACGCTAAGAAAAATGCAGAAGCTATCACCTCAAAAATAACAAACACTGCACAGTACAAAGAGAAAGAACTTCCTCGGCAGGGCTCAATATTGAAAGAATTGACCCATTTAGAGAAGGAGGAATGTCGGCTTCGAAAAGCTGGGGATAAAGACATAGAAAAATACAAAAGTGGCCTAGAACAACAGAAAAAAAAACTCCGGCAAGCGCAGAGGGATTTGGCCATTTCAAATGATATGATCAGCTTCATGAACGCAATCTCATGTCCAGCTATTGAACAGGCTTATTTTTTTAAATGGATGCAAATTAAAATTGACAATTTGTCCCGAGAACATTTATCACACCTCAGGGCAGAGTATAAACTCAAAAGTAAGAATTCAAGCAAAGAAGAACTTAAAGTCATCGATCAACAACTTTCTAAAAGCTCTTTAGGTATTGAAAACTACTTTCGAGAAATGGCTCAAATATATGAATCTGCAGTCACCCTTCCTGAATCACATTTGTTTCGTCAACAATTCATGCATTTGCCCAAGTTGTGTGCCCAATTACTCATTGATGGATTTCCACTGGAGCTTGTGGATGGAGATGCATCAGGCATTCCTTTGGCATGGGTGAAGGATGTCTTTTCTGAGCTGACAAGAATGGTAGACCCAGAGAGCAAGATAAGAGTTGTCACAGTTCTTGGTATTCAGAGCACAGGAAAGTCCACTCTTCTCAACACCATGTTTGGAGTGCAATTTGCAGTCAGCAGTGGCCGATGCACTAGAGGGGCTTTCATGTTGCTCATCAGAGTGAACAAAGAGTACTCAAAAGAAATTAACTGTGATTTTTTGATCATCATTGACACCGAAGGCTTGAAATCGCTAGAGCTAGCACAATTAGAACATAGCTATGAGCATGACAACGAGCTTGCAACTATTGTTGTGGGGTTAAGTGACATCACAATAGTAAACATTGCAATGGAGAACATGACAGACATGAAAGACATCCTGCAAATTGTAGTACATGCCTTTCTCAGGATGAAAGAAGTCGGCAAAAAACCAAAATGTCTGTTTGTTCATCAGAACGTATCGGATGTGTCAGCCCATGACAATAACTTAAGGGACAGAACCGTGCTGTTACAACAGTTGGATGAGATGACACAGGCAGCTGCCAAAGTTGAGAAAAAAGAGGAAAACAAATGCTTCAAAGAAGTAATGGAATATGATCCAGACACTGGCAACGGGTACATTCCTGGACTATGGCATGGAAACCCACCAATGGCACCAGTAAATTTAGGTTACAGTGAAGCAGTTTATGAACTGAAAACAAGCATTATCCAAATGTTGAAAGATTGCAAGTCATCTGCTTACAACATGGATGAATTTCTAAAGTGGACAGAAAGCCTATGGAAAGCCATAAAACATGAAGATTTCATATTCAGCTTTAGAAATAGCTTGGTGGCTGATGCTTACATGAAAATATGCACAGAATTCAACAAGTGGGAATGGGAATTCAAAAGGCACATGTACTTATTGGAAACAAGTGCAAAAACCCAGATTTCAAATTTTGGAACAGCTGCTGGTAAATGGAAAGTTTCCAACATCGAAGAACTTGTCATGGAATTGAATACTGAAGCCTGCTTAGAGCTAATGAAATGGGAAGAAAAACTTATTCAAAATCTAGAACTATATTTCAAAACTGAAAGTCATGTCCATCTAGTTGAGAGATACAGAGAAGACTTTAAACAAAGTGCAAAAATCCTAAGAAACCAATCGGAAAGGTCGTTTAAATCGGAAGTAAGTATAGCGGCCGAAAATAAAGAGGGAATGGCAAAAGTTGGAGGAAGTCAAGAAAAACACCACAAAACGTTTGGAGGGAGAAGTGCTTAGATTGCTAGAGAAAGGCCGTAAAAGTAAAAACAAGCAATCGGATAAAGAGCTGAGAGAAGATTTTGACGAGATGTGGGAGAAAGCTACAGAACCTCTCCGTGACAAAGTAATGCACACAACTGATAGTATCTATGGTAAGGTTCATTTGCAACTCAGAACTAATGTAGCCTCGATGGGTAGTAATGCCAGTCAGATAGTTAACGTATCACTTAAAGATCATGGACAGGAGGATTTCAAAGCAAAATGTGGGAAGCTTTTTAAGTGGAAAATACTGAATTGGAATTATGAAACAGAGTTACAAGCAAAGGCTGACGAAATTTTAGCAAGTTGCAAAGACTTGTATCTGTTAAAATGCAGGAGAAAACAGATTACCATGACAATTACATTCAGGAGATTTTGCAGCACATTGATGCAAAACTTGTAGATGTAAAAAAAGAGACCCAATATGTAGTGAGTTTAAAATTACACATTTGTAGTTATGCAGCCAGAAACTTTGAAGAAATGCACCAGGTTTTCCTAAGAGAAAATGACCCAATCGAGTGCGTCAATCGAGACAAAGAAAGTTTTTTTGATGATTTTAAAGACCTGTATCACGCAGTGGAGCAGGATGAAAAGAAAGCGGAGGAATTTGCTAATCGTTGCCTCAAGCCTGCAGTGGAGACCTACATTAGAGTTTCCTTGGTTCCAGATGTTGTTGATGAAATGGTGTTAGTCAATGATTCAGTGAATTTCAGCTCGCGCATGTTTTTCCAATATTCTGTCTTAAAAGACTTGCTATCAAAAGACAAGTTTTGCCACTTCAAAGAGTACACCAGTTCATATGAGAAATTCATAAGGGAATGGATCCAGGAGCAAATTGAGAAGCACTTTTTAGATGGGACTAAACTTTTGGAGTTAGAGAATAAATATCTAAAAAAATGTATCAGCTGTATTGAAGATGCTATTCAAAAGGCCAAAGTGAACAAACAATCAACCCAAAAAGAGTTTGTTCAAGATGTTTGCAAGGAACTTGGGAATAAATTGGTTATTTCCCAGGATGCTCTCAGCGCTTGCATGGCACTTTTGAAAGAAGCCACAGCAGAAAAGTTTGCAGACTTTCTTAAAAAATCGGTGATAGAAATGGAAGAAGCTCTGCAGAAAAAACAAAAAAAAACTACACTCAAAGCAAAACTAGACGGACTCGGGTCAAAGGCGCTAGACCAGCTTACAACTAAGTTCGGTGGATGTGGTAAACAGTGCCCATTCTGCAAGGCACCATGTGAGGCTGGGGCAGTGTCTCACAAGGCTCATCATGTTGAAATACATCGGCCACAGGGGTTAAGTGGATACAGATATGATGACTCAAGTAAACTTGCATCTTCTATTTGCACATCCTCTATCTTTAGTAATGGCAAATTCCGTAATGCTGATACTAAGTGGGAGGACCATCCTTCAAGGAATACAAAAAGTTGTATGGGGATTGGGAAATTCCTGCAGATAACAGCTATAAAGCATCTGATTACTGGAAATATGTCATGGTCAGGTTCAACAAGAACTTTGCTGAACTTTTATGATGCAAAGCCTGCAGATATTCCCACTGAATGGACAACAATTAGCAAGAACGATGCTGATAAAAGCCTTAAAGAGGCATTTAGCATCAAATAGGATTTGTGGAGAAGATGAGAGTGAGATTTCTTCTCTGACCATGAGGAAGAGCAGCCTCTTTTTGAATAATATATATTTGATCTAATGGGAGCGTTATGAAAATCACCACAATTGTATCATGTGATATGTTATGGTGCACAAGTTATCCTACTACATATGTGAGGCAAGAAAGGCTGACCTGATGAGATATAAGTAGTGATACAAGGATGTGTGTCTTTTAATGTTTTTTAGTTCAAACCAGTTGATTACCAACCCAGCTCTGATCTTACCTTGCCCCACATTTGACATTAACGTAATAAACTAAGCATAAAGGCTATTTTATTTGTTGAATTGTTTTGCTTTACTTTTGTCTGGAAAATTGGTATTGTACAATACTTTAAATATATTATTTGTGTTAATATTTTTGCCTAGGTTTAAATTATGTATTTTTTTTTATTCCTCTTTCCTTCAATGTTCACTCTTTTTTTTATACCTTTATTCAATTAGTTCAAGTTCGTTTAATAATCTCTCAGGCATAGTAATTCAGAAATAAGTAGACAATATATCTTGCATTGCTTATTTTATTTTGTCATTTTTAGATTGTTACTTCATCCAGAAATATTTTAAATGTAATTTTTAATTGCTTGTTTGATTAAGCCAGTTGAGAAATATCTGTCAAAATTAATTAAGCTGGTGTGTGGGATTTTATTGTAAATTTATCACAAAATAAAGGACAGAAAAGTGGCCATGAATGTTTTCATTGTATTTTCTGATCAGAATCAGAGCATACACTGTGCACTTACTTCTAAAGTTAACCGAAATATCATCTTGTGTTTTCATGGATTTACTTCTATACCCTTTTTCAAGTGAAACCGACTTAATAATTTCCCTCGAGGGACTGACTTGGGGATGGGCGTGTTTTATTCTTGATAAACCTTCTAGTTCATATATTACAATATATAATATATAGACATACAGTATATCATATAGATCATTATTATTTGTATATTAATCCTTATTTGTATATTAATATTACACATTCAAATAATATATTTATTGATTAGACAGCATTTGTGTCAATGTAGGAGAAATCTTTTAGAATGGGCAAGCTGGCATCAGATCTTCAACACACAACAGTTTCACATAAGGAATAAACTCTTTACAAAATAAGGCCAGACAAGAGGATTCATTTAGTTAGGTCTACTGAAGATTCAACAAATTGATAAACGACGATAGTCCGTCTAGCACCCGAGCAAATAGTAGGGAAAGCACCCTTCTCTTTTCCATTCTCTCTCACTATGTTTCACACACCATTATTTTTACACACAAAATGTTTCTTCATTGATCCCATGTGTTTTTATCGTCTCTGCGTCATTTATTGTTCTGTTGTGACCATTTATTCTTGAGATTATACAAAATATGATGCAAATAGAAGGCGGAATTACCGTTTGTTAAAAAATAAGTAGTTAATCCGATTACAGAGATAAGTGCTAAGAGGCTGAACGACCAATTTAATTTACTCACTAAATACAGCAAGGATGACCCTAAGCAGTTTTTGATGTGTGGGGCCACATCTTAAATGCCGAGGTGTATAAAGAAAATGGCTGTGGAATTAATATTTTGAATATTATAATAGTACTTTCTGTAGTGGTCACATTTTTTCGTACCGGAGAACCCAGATGATAAATCTAGAAACTGACCTCCGAAGTCTAAAAGGCGCATAATCTGGTCACATTTGAAGACAAGAGATATCTAACAGCTATGAATGTGTCCAATCGAGAGATACCATTTTATCGTTTAATGAGTGTAATGTTACTGCTTCTAATACTAGATTCATGATTTAATCATTTTGTGAATATACTATATCAGTCTACAGAGGGTGGCAAGATGTTTCCTAAATTTTTATGATTTATCACGGATCTGGGCCGGTATCGACAGAAGCCATTTTATCGCTTTACGCTAGGAGTGTGCTTAAACTCGCCGCCTAGAAACATTTAACTAGGAGTTTTTGCCTTAAAAGTAATTCCCAAAAAGCCGCGAGAAACCTACGCTTACCTAAGATCAGGCTGAGCTTAAGATGACCGGCGCCGTTGCCTTTATGGATTATGTCG
>OLKM01003183.1:0-42046 GCA_900291075.1 Melanogrammus aeglefinus | reverse complement strand
CTCTCCTATCTCTCTTCTCTCCTCTTCCTCCTTTCTCCTCTCTTGCCTCCTCTCTCCTCCTTCTCTCCTCTTTCTCCTTCGCTCCTCGCTCTTCTCTCCTCTCTTCTCCTTTCTCTCCTCTCTTCTCCTCCTCGTCCTTCCCTTTCTTCTTCTCAATTCTTAACTCTCCTTCACTCGCCTCTCTTTCCCCCCTGCTCCTTTCCTACATCCTCTCTTCTCCTGCTAGTGGCTGACCCTCATCCCTCCCTTCTCTATGTCGTCCTCCCTCTCTTCTCTCTCTCTCTACTCCTCTCTTCCTCCTTCTCTCCCTCTCCTTCTGCGTTCTCCTCCTTTATCCTCCTTGCTTCCTCCTTCTCCTCTCTCTCTCACCTCTTCCTCTCTTACTAACCCTCCCTTCTTCCTCTCTGACCTCCTCCTCTCCCCTCTTGTGGCCGTAGCGGCGTTTCGGTTCACCGGGAGGGAGTGCCTGTTCAGAATTCTCTCTCAAAACAAACAGTGCCTAAACAGAGATGCTTAGATCATGTGTGTGTAAAAGTCCAATAAACAGACAAGAGTTGAAACCAACGCGCACACAAAACACACAAAACTGTTTTTGCTGTTAGATGAAGAACCGTTAAACATAAGAACAAATCATGGTTGAATAACTTTTGGTGCACTCGCGTCACCAAAAGTGAAGCGAGTGTTCTTCTCGGGTTACTCGGGCGAGGATGGTCGCACAAACCGCACACTTTTGTGTTACAGCATCAAGCGAAAGTCTTGCCAAATCCAAATATTTCTACTTGAGTGAACACGCAAATTTGCATAGCTCGCATGAGTAGAACCAAGAGATTTTTACTTTGCATGCAATCATGCTACGCCTTCACTTTTGGAGTGAACGAACAGTCACAGTGGAATATCACTAACAAAGGGTTTAGATAAGAATCTTTTGTGTTTCGATGGGCTAGGGATGGGCGATTAATCGAATTTCGATCGTGTTGTTCAATTTTAGCTTCAAATGATCACGAGAACCTACAATATAGAGTTTTTGATTATTTTTTTAATGTTTTTATAAGGGCAGAACAGCTGGATACATATCTGTGCATTGTATTTAGATTTGAACGGTTTTCTTTTTGACCATTGTGTGTATATTTTCTTTTAAGGCAAAATTTCCAACATCATCCAGTTACTAGTGTTGTTGGGAGGACGCTGCTGAATAAATCCCATCGTGTTGTCAAACTCTAAAATAATCTTTTGGAATAATCGTGATTTCAATCGTGACCAAATTAACTGGTGTGACTGTGATTTTCTCCTGTGGTGAAGCCGCCGTGCGTTGAGCCTTGCGGTGTGTGTCCGGTCTCCCAGGTAACGAACGCGGTGCTAAAGCTGATTCGAGAGGGGAGCGAACGGGGAGACCATCAACACCCCGGCTCATCAGCGGCGTGGTCCAGTCCTACGGTGAGGACCCCTTTTATCCGGACCCCCGCCCACCCCTTACGTCTGAAGACCCTGCCCTTAATGTTCCAGAGACATCGATCCCGCCGACTAGCATCCCTGAACAAGACGGCCGTAGACTAAATGGCTCAACATCAAGGGACTAATACTAAACAATTATTCACCGAAGGCGAAGTGAAAACTGTTTAGAGAAAACTATTCACGGAGCCAGAGGTGACTAGTTGTTTTCGTATATACTAAACGTGAACACTCAAATAAACAAGATAACACTTTTTGCCAGGATAAATTTGTGTTTATTAGCGGCTTTTTTATCAGCGTGAGGGGGCGACTGTCACGCAATAACCCAGAGTTTGAGATCTCAATCATGGGATGTTGCCCAATATCCTGAGATTGCGAACCATTCAAATTGCGCCATCGTAGGCGGTTGACGTGTAGCATATACTAAATAATTGTATCTCCTTGGTCTCCTCCTGCCCAAGGGACTAACGCATCATTGTATCTCCTGGGTGTCCTTCTCCTGGCTCTGTCTGCTCCTCCTCTCCTCCTCCTCCTCGCTCTGTCTCCCCTCCTCCTGCTCCTCTCTGCTCCTCTCCCTTCTCCTGGCTCTGTCTCCTCCTCCTCTCTCCTCCTCCCTCCTCGCTCTGTCCTCCTCCTCCTCCTCCTGCCCCCCCCCCCCCCCCCCACAGTGGAGCTGGGTCTGAACGAGGAGGACGTGTTCGCCAAGGGCCCAACGCTGTCTGTGTACAAGGAGTACTTTGAGTGCCAGTTCCTCACGGACACGGAGCGCTTCTACACGCGGGAGAGCACAGAGTTCCTCCAGCAGAACCCCGTCACGGAGTACATGAAGAAGGTAGGCACCCCCACACGCTCCGCAGTGTGTACCCGCAAACTACACACGTTCCCATCACCAATTCTTTCCTTCCCGATACAGATTCCCGAATTTGAGTATCGGCCGATACCGCCTGTAAACCGATACAGATACTATAATACTACATTTTTATTCTTGTAGTTAGTCGTCTATGCATCCATCTTATCCAACTCGATAACTCGAACACGCGTATGTCAGAGACGACGCGTTTCCCATTCTGACTTTCCACCTCTGACCACTAACGAGCGCAGCATAACACGCACGTGTTTGTGATGTTCTCTGCCTGTGTGGTAAATGAGCTCGTCATATGATGGTATCGGCGCAGAGACTTGCGTCCTCGCAGATACCCCTTTAAGGCCGTGGCGGAGGAATTTCCAATGCTGGCATCGGTGTCGAAACAACTCTACTGCAAAAGAAGTGTTTCCTGTGCCTCACTTCCTGTTCCTGTGCCCCAGGCGGAGGCCCGCCTCCTGGAGGAGCAGCGCCGGGTGCAGGTCTACCTCCACGAGTCCACGCAGGACGAGCTCGCCCGCAAGTGCGAGCAGGTCCTCATCGAGAAGCACCTGGAGATCTTCCACACGGAGTTCCAGAACCTGCTGGACGCCGACAAGAACGAAGGTAGGGCGCGAGGTTCTCCCGTCGGGGCCGGTCCTCGGGTCGGTCGGTCAGCTCTGGTTTAAAGTGACTCGCAGTGCTCGTTAAGGGGCCTGCTCGTTAAGGAGCCTGCTCGTTAAGGGGCCTGCTCGTTAAGGGGCCTGCTCGTTAAGGGGCCTGCTCGTTAAGGGGCCTGCTCGTTAAGGGGCAGGGATTGGTTGGGTTCGGTGCTCCCTGTGGGATGCCAGGGTAGTGATCCATGAGTGAGCCCTTCTACTGGGAGCCAACAGCCCCCAGACTCTATCCTATCCTACCCCAGGATAGGGAAACGGTTATCGGTTCTTATCCTATATGATTGATATTGTGTAGCATATTAGTGAAGAGGTTATTCTCCCGCTGTAGAAGATGAAGATGTACTCCGTTGTAATCATGGGGGCTTCAATGTCGGCCATCTTTGATTTCATCGGTAATGGCGTCTTGGCCGGGTCTCTCTTGTAAAAGAGATCTTCACCTCAATGAGACTAAACCTGGTTAAATGAAGGATATAATAACAATAAATTGGGTATGTGTTGTTGGCTGATGACACCGTCTTGTCCTCGTCTCTGGACAGACCTGGACGGATGTACAACCTGGGTGTCCCGGATCACCGACGGCCTGGGGGAGCTGAAAGAAGCTTCCTGGAGACCCCACATCCACAACCAGGGCCTGGCCGCCATCGAGAAGTGCGGGGAGGCCGCCCTGAACGTACGCCGCGCCCCCAGGCCAGACGCCATCGCGATCCAAGGAGACGCACTGCATTTAAAATGTTCCTGTGCTTTGGTGACGTCACAAGTGGGAGGGGGTCCAGCTGGATGTATGCTGGATGGAATGATTGATCTGTCCATCTTACATCAAGGTGGACGCTTCGGCTTAGGGGTCGGCTTAGCTCAGGGGGTACAGCAGTTGTCTTGTAACCGAAAGGCTGCTAGTTCAATTCCCAGAGTGTTGATGTGTCCCTGAGCAAGACACTTAACCCTAACTGCTCCTGACGAGCTGGTTAAGCGTCTGCTAAATGCCCTAATTGTAATTGACACTCCCACTTGTGATGTCACTAAAACACAGGAAAAAGGCCGATTTTCAAACGTCTTGTAATGGCTGATCACACTCCCACCTGGTGGCGCAATAGCACCCCCTTTTATATGTGGACTGGATTGATTGACGCATAAACAAAAGTGCTTGGGTTTGGTTGAGGTACTAGTGGATTTTGTTATAGGCGTATGTTTGTCGTTTTGAGGCCATCTGGTTCCGCTGTAACCAACGGCCTCCTGAGTGTCAGGCTAGCTCTGGCTAACGGTGTCTCCCCCCCCCCCCAGGACCCCAAGGTGTACGTACAGACCACCCTGGACGTCCACAAGAAGTACAACGCCCTGGTCATGTCCGCCTTCAACAACGACGCCGGCTTCGTGGCGGCGCTGGACAAGGTGGGTTACCGCAGCGACAAACGGGGGACAAAGCAAAATGGCCTTTTAGATGACTAGTCGCTGTCCCCTGTTAGCGTGGCCGCTGATAGACATTCACAGGAAATCCCACAATAACACAATGAGGCTCAATATTAATAATAATGACATTGAAATTACCCACAGGCACGCACGCGATATAAACACAAAGGGATGCTTTGTTATACAGCGGCCATGCACTGATGTGGTACCCGCCCGCTAGTCTGCGCTTTTATTGTGACGCCAGTGGGGCCGAGGGAGCCGTCGTCTCACGGGTCTCTCCTTCCCTCCCCTCAGGCCTGCGGTCGCTTCATCAACAACAACGCCGTCACCAAGATGGCCCAGTCGTCCAGCAAGTCCCCTGAGCTACTGGCCAGGTACTGCGACTCTCTGCTGAAGAAGAGGTGAGTGTCCATCCGTCTGTCTGTCTGTCCGTCTGTCTGTCTGCGCTTGTAGTATTTTGTTCAATGTGCCAAGATTAAAGACGGTATCTACAATCATTCCTCCTAATTATTTGGAATGATTACGTTTTGAATGTCGGAGGCACGTTCATCCTTAACGACGCGTTTTAGTATTCTCTGCGAAACGACTCGGACCTCGGATGTGACCCCAGGCCCCCCCTTCAATCGTTTTATTATGGTTCGCTCGGCCGCTGGAGAAAAACATGGACGCCACCCGGAAGGCTGTTGCCGCGCTAGCATTGGCAGAGTGCCAGGCGCTGAAAAATAAGTACGCTATAGGCCATAGGCGGCGTTACGGGCGCAGTAAGGTATTTCAGTAATACGAGGGATTGAAATTAACATTTAAACCACCAAAGAGGTCCAAACACAACGAGAACAGTTCATACTTCAAGTCACACGGGCGCAGCCATCTTGAGTTCTATCTCGGAGTCCGCCATCCGAGGAAAAGGGGCGTGTTCAGGAGTGTCGCTAGGCAACGTCCTCGGACTCCGAGACGGGTGGATAATAAAACGCACCGTTAGTAGATGCATGTCCATTTAGGAAGCCTCCTTGGAAGCCTGGTCCCCATGTCCCGACCTAGCCACGACACTAGTGGGACGGTCAGTGTTCATGGTAAAGGTCAAAGGTCGATGATGGGGGGGGGGGGGGGGGGGTTGATGAAGATACTGGTGAAGATGTAACTGAGGGTTCTCCTCGTGTTCTCCAGCTCCAAGAACCCTGAAGAAGCAGAGCTAGAAGACACCCTCAACCAAGTGGTGAGTGGGCCCCCCCCCCCCCCCGTGGTGTGTGTGTGTGTTGTGTGTGTGTGTGTGTGTGTGTGTGTATGTGTGTGTGTGTGTGTACTCACAGTACCCGGTTGATATGACGATACTCATGTTAAAGCAAGGGGACCATTTGAATTTAAAGACAGTAGTTTAGGAACTCTGATTTGTTTTCAATTGGAATACATACACATTAGTAGGGTTCTAGTACCTTATACAACTTGTTCACGTGTGTGTGTGTGTGTGTGTGTGTGTGTGTGTGTGTGTGTGTGTGTGTGTCCTCTGCCAGATGGTTGTGTTTAAGTACATCGAGGATAAGGACGTGTTCCAGAAGTTCTACGCCAAGATGCTGGCCAAGCGGCTGGTTCACCAGAACAGCGCCAGCGACGACGCGGAGGCTAGCATGATCTCCAAGCTCAAGGTGTGCGCCCCCGAGATAACAACGTACACACCACTCTGCACCCCCGAGATAACGACGTACACACCACTCTGCACCCCCGAGATAACGACGTACACACCACTCTGCACCCCCGAGATAACGACGTACACACCACTCTGCACCCCCGAGATAACGACGTATACACCACTCTGCACCCCCGAGATAACGACGTACACACCACTCTGCACCCCCGAGATAACGACGTATACACCACTCTGCACCCCCGAGATAACCGACGTACACACCACTCTGCACCCCCGAGATAACGACGTACACACCACTCTGCACCCCCGAGATAACGACGTATACACCACTCTGCACCCCCGAGATAACGACGTACACACCACTCTGCACCCCCGAGATAACGACGTACACACCACTCTGTACCCCCGAGATAACGACGTACACACCACTCTGCACCCCCGAGATAACGATGTATACACCACTCTGCACCCCCAGGCTAACGACGTATACACCACTCTGCACCCCCGAGATAACGACGTATACACCACTCTGCACCCCCGAGATAACGACGTATACACCACTCTGCACCCCCGAGATAACGATGTGTACACCACTCTGCACCCCCGAGATAACGATGTGTACACCACTCTGCACCCCCGAGATAACGATGTATACACCACTCTGCACCCCCAGGATAACGACGTATACACCACTCTGCACCCCCAGGCTAACGACGTCTGCCAACGCTTACAGAAAACACATGAGCAACACACATTCCCGCTGTCGTAAAGAACACCTGTAGGACTTTTATCAGGTCTCTAAACAAAACACTGCGACGTTCCCTGCATCCTTTTTGCGTCCCATCCTGCCTCCTACAGGCTCCCCCCCCCCCTCATAAAGCATCCACAGTACCTCCAGGAGGTGGGGGCGCGCTGATGCGACTCATCTCCGGCTGTGTGTCTGCGAGGACGACTCTGGAGCTTCTCCAGACCCGGTACTCCGGGGTACACCCGTAGTTCATGTGTGAACGGCCTCGCAGTCGCATCCTGCTTCTAAGCGGTCCTCTGATCCCTGTTGTGTGTTTTCTTCCCCCTGCAGCAAGCGTGCGGGTTTGAATACACGTCCAAGCTGCAGCGCATGTTCCAGGACATCGGCGTCAGCAAGGACCTCAACGAGCAGTTCAAGAAGCACCTGAGCAACTCTGAACCCCTGGACCGTAAGGCTGGCACCGCCCACAGCGCCCCCTTCAGCCGCTCTACCAACGGCCCCGCCCTCACCTCCTTCACCATCACCTCCTTCACCTTCATCACCTCCTTCACCGTCACAGCCCTCTCCAGGGTGTCCGCGCACCCTTAAAAAGTCTTAAATAGTCTTAAATTCATGTTTCTAAATTTAAGGCCTTAAATTCGTTACAAATGTCTAACGCTGGTCTTAAATACTGTAACTCGAGGTCTTAAATTTGTTGGGGCAGGACTATTTATTTATTTTTCTCGTGGGTCTTTTCAGGGAGGACGTGTAGAGAGGCTTCTTTCTTGCTAGCTGCATATATAAACGATTATCTGCGTGCTTGCTAGCTAGTCTGCGACAATGGGTAGGTGCAAATTCAAGGACAGTTGGCTGGAAGACGTCCGTTTCCGAAGTTGGCTCGCGTCTGTTGCCAACCCCCACCATCGCGTGTTTTAGGTCTTAAATTTCATTCAAGGTGGTATTAAAAAGGTCTTAAAAAGTCTTAAATTTGACTTGCTGAAACCTGCAGATACCCTGCTCCTCATTCATCACCCTCTCTTCACCTTCACCGTCATCTCCATCACAAGTTCTCCAAACACCCCCTTCTGTCTCCAAATCTCCCTGCCTTACGTTGACATTCAGGGCATTTAGCAGAAGAATATTTGTCAGAAGCAAGAGAAACGACGACGTATCGCTCAATGTTCAGTACAATGTTCACCCACCCTGCCGTGATGCCCATGCTGCTGTTGTTGTTGTTGTTGTGTTTCAGTGGACTTCAGCATCCAGGTGCTGAGCTCCGGGTCCTGGCCGTTCCAACAGTCCTGCACCTTCGCTCTCCCCTCAGAGGTGAGAGAGAGACTTTAGTACTCCCACCACGTTCACCCGCTGATGAATTATTAAATTGTTATTTCAGTTTCATCACCCTCTCTTCAATACTATGTCATCCATCTGTCTCTCTCTCTCCCCCTCTCCCCCCCCCTCTCTGTCTCTGTCTCTCTCTCCCCCTCTCTCTCTCTCTCTCTCTCTCTCTCTCTCTCTCTCTCTCTCTCTCTCTCTCCTCTCTCTCTCTCTCTCTCTCTCTCTCTCTCTCTCTCTCTCTCTCTCTCTCTCTCTCTCTCTCTCTCTCTCCCCCTCACTGTGTCTCTTCTCTCTCTCCCTCCAGCTGGAGCGTAGCTACCAGCGCTTCACAGCCTTTTACGCCAGCAGACACAGCGGCAGGAAGCTCACGTGGCTCTACCAGCTGTCCAAAGGAGAGCTGGTCACCAACTGCTTCAAGAACAGGTAGAACCTCCACATCCAACTACACTAAACTACTAGAACAGGGAGAACCTCCACATCCAACTACACTAAACTACTAGAACAGGTAGAACCTCCACATCCAACTACACTAAACTACTAGAACAGGTAGAACTCCACATCCAGCTGGAGCGTAAGCTAACCAGCGCTTCACGCACAGCCTTTACATACGCCCAGCAGACACAGCGGCAGGAAGCTCCACGTGGCTCTACCAGCTGTCACTAAAGTGAAGAGCTGGTCACCACACATGCTTCATAACACTAGAACAGGTAGAACCTCCACATCCAACTACACTAAACTACTAGAACAGGGAGAACCTCCACATCCAACTACACTAAACTACTAGAACAGGTAGAACCTCCACATCCAACTACACTAAACTACTAGAACAGGGAGAACCTCCACATCCAACTACACTAAACTACTAGAACAGGTAGAACCTCCACATCCAACTACACTAAACTACTAGAACAGGGAGAACCTCCTTATCCAACTACACTAAACTACTAGAACAGGTAGAACCTCCACATCCAACGACACTAAACTACTAGAACAGGTAGAACCTCCTTATCTAACTACACTAAACTACTAGAACAGGTAGAACCTCCTTATCTAACTACACCAAACTACTAGAACAGGTAGAACCTCCTTATCCAACTACCGTATTTTCCGCACTATAAGGCGCACCTGAGTATAAGCCGCAGCAGCTAAATTGAATGATGTGTACATAGATAAGCCGCACTGGACTATAAGCCGCGGGTGTTTTAATATTTAATTACAATATTCCATATATAATATACAAAATTCCGTTCCACAAACTGTTTCGCTTTCGTAATATTTGTCTTGCTCTCGTTCTGTCTTTCGTAGCCGACCACTCAAGGTTCCACTTTTACTTTCGCGCGCTACTTGAGGCTTTTCCGGTCTCCAGCGTTTCCTGCTGGAGCCCGCCACTGGTGGCGGGGCGCGGACGCAATTTTCCGTCTCGTAAACGGTCGTTGCCATTTGAAACGCGTTGCCCAATCAGCGTTGAGCTTGACCCGACGTCACTGGCAGAGAGCAGTGACGCTTGCACAGAAGCATACGGCCGACATCTTTCTTTATTCTGGGTGGAAATAGTAACATAGTTACGCCATTAAATGAGTTTATGTAAACATTTTTTGCGAGAAATGTGCATTTTACTTTCATAATGTTCGCTTGGTGAATGTGAAGGATGTTTGGTTTGAATGGCAACGACCGTTTACGAGACGGAAAATTGCGGCGCGGACCGGTCATAGAGCCCATAGAGTTAAAGTCGGTGGACTCGTCTGTAACCTGTAAAATCCATAGATTAGCCGCACCGTTATATAAGCCGCAGGCTCGAAAAATGGGGAAATGGGCAGCAACGGCGCTCCCTGGTGGTCAGGCAGCAACTGCGCCCCCTGGTGGTCAGGCAGTAACTGCAGCCCCCTGGTGGTCAGGCAGTAACTGCGCCGCTGGGGGTCAGGCAGTAACTGCGCCCCCTGGGGGTCAGGCAGTGACAGCGCCCCCTGGGGGTCAGGCAGTAACTGCGCCGCTGGGGGTCAGGCAGTGAACAGCGCCCCCTGGGGGTCAGGCAGTAACCAGGCTCCCGTCCTTCCTTCAGATACACGCTGCAGGCCTCCACCTTCCAGATGGCCATCCTGCTGCAGTACAACACGGAGGACATCTACACGGTGCAGCAGCTCACTGACAGCACCCAGATCAAAACAGTAGGGACCCCGCCTTTACCTCAGCGCGTTTAAAGTACCTTTTGTATTTTGGTCACTTGGTTTTAAACCCTGCAGTTCTGATTGGTCCCCCCGGTGTCTTTCAGGATGTTCTGTTTCAGGTCCTGCAGATCTTGTTGAAGTCCAAACTACTGGTGAGTGACGCCTCGTACTGGCTGCTGCCACAACGTTTGACTCCTCCTACCCCGGTACCCACGAGCAAGGCAGCTCAACCCTGGCTGTGTGTGTGTGTGTGTTCTCCTCAGGTGCTGGAGGATGAGACGGCCAACGTGGACGACATGGAGTTCAAGCCCGAGGTTCTGATCAAGCTCTTCCTGGGATACAAGAAGTGAGTTTGATCCACACACTGAACCAAACCCAATGATTACAATCGTATTTCCGGTGGGAAATACGATTGTAAAAGAAGTAGCCCGACACTTCTTTGGTAGTATAATAAGGCTCTGTAAGTGTACAGATTGTTTATTAAAAAGTCTTAAAAACAAGATGGCGTCGACGGGTGGTCTACTGATGGTGTTGTGTGTATAAAAGGTCCTTTTTAATAAACAATCTGTACACTTACAAAATCCTCAATGCCGCGTTTTATATGTCAAGACCCTCACTATACTACCAAAGAAGTGTCGGGCTACTTCTAGCCTTTTAAGTGGTTTAAAATAGTGATTTAGTTTTTGCCATAACACAAGCCCCCTTCGTTCCAAGTTTATAGCGTTTTGGTAGAATCGGCTTAAATCAGCCAACTGAAGAAAACGTCTACACGCGTTTTTTGTGCTCCAAAACAAACGTTTCAACTCGTTATCATACCAAACGTATCCCAGATCCATTTTACACCGGAATTCCCCTTTAAGTAGCGCGATAGCTCGCTAGCTGGCTGGCTTGTGGCTCTGTAGCTTTAGCCGCAGGCCGCTAACCCGCGGTGGTTGTGTGTGAGCAGTAAGAAGCTGAGGGTGAACATCAACGTGCCCATGAAGACGGAGCAGAAGCAGGAGCAGGAGACCACCCACAAGAACATCGAGGAGGACCGCAAGCTCCTCATTCAGGTCAGCCCCTCCTCCAACACCTCCCTCCACCTTCCTCCAACACCTCCCTCCACCTCCTCCAACACCTCCCTCCACCTCCTCCAACACCTCCCTCCACCTCCTCCAACACCTCCCTCCACCTCCTCCAACACCTCCCTCCACCTCCTCCAACACCTCCCTCCACCTCCTCCCTCCACCTCCTCCACCCAGCTCCCTCCACCTCCTCCAACACCTCCCTCCACCCAGCTCCTCCAACTGTCCCTGTGAGGGAACCAATCGGATCAGCTGAGGAATTCATAGGATAAGATTGGGTTCAGAAGTGAATCATGGGAAATGTAGTCTTTTTCTATTCTGGTTCATCAAAGTGTGTTTGTGTGTGTGTGTGTGTGTGTGTGCAGGCTGCCATAGTGAGGATCATGAAGATGAGGAAGGTCCTGAAGCACCAGCAGCTCCTGGCCGAGGTCCTGAACCAGCTGTCCTCTCGCTTCAAGCCCCGAGTCCCTGTCATCAAGGTACGTAAAAACTACAACTCCCAGTGTCGCCCTGACCAAGGCACATAATCACAGTAAAAACTACAACTCCCAGTGTCGCCCTCATCAAGATACACTACCATAGTGTTTAAACACCGCTTTATTATTATCATAGGTGGCATAAAATGATCTTAAAAGGGCGTTTAATCGTGTATGAACTACAACTCCCCGAGTCCCCAGAAGTAGTCAAGATGAAATTACGATTTTAACACAACTACTCGTGGTCTAACGATGTCGGGCCTATCCACGACACGCCTGAGACAAGAGCTTTATCCTGACCTCTGACCCTGCCCCCCCCCTGTCTGTGCCCCCCCCCCCGTAGAAGTGCATCGACATCCTGATCGAGAAGGAGTACCTGGAGCGCGTGGACGGGGAGAAGGACACCTACAGCTACCTGGCCTAGCCCCGCCCCGTTGACCTTTCATTAGTTTTCTTTTTCTCAGTGTCGAAGTAACATAAGTGTGAGGCGGGGCCAGCCCAGCGGGGCGTCGCCACAGCAACGAGAAGCACTCTGCCACCCCCACCCCCCCCCCTCCCTCCTCCCTCCCCTCCCCTCAGGTGTTGTGGGCACCTGGGGGCGTCAGACAAAACCCCACCAACCAATGGCGTCTGATCCCGCCTCCCGGCGACCCCACTACACCCCCCCCCCCCTGTATGTTTTCATGGTGTAAATATGAAAGAGGACTCTGGAAGAGATGAGTTGATGTTGGGCCAGTCGTGGGAGGAGGAGCATGGAGCCGGGGCGACCTGCATGCCACCGCCCACCCTCGGACCCCCGCCTCCACCCGTTCCTATAATTTATGTTCCCGTCTTAATGGCAGACAGCGGCCGGGGTGACGGGGCGGGGCAGTGAGGGCCGGACCGGCATAAACATTCACACCGCCAGCCCCCCCCAGGACCAGCCGGACAAACACGAGGCCCGGGGGGGGTGGGGGGTGCTTGGATTGGTTTTTGTTTTTCGGTTGGCTGGATCACATCCTGTGCGGCAGGTGGACATTTGTATAGTGTTTCATTTTCTAAGTGTGTGATGAATAAAAAGTTAAAGTTTCTCTAACAAATGGTCTGTTAGGCTTTGTGAAGTGATTCGGTAATCATTTTGGAGTAAATGAGTTCTTTAAAATGTGTTTTAATTCTTTATGAATAACGAGCACAGGAGCCGTGTACAACAGTTTATTCTGCATCATGTTGAACAAGGAGTCTGTAAATGATACAAAAATCAGCACCTTTTTATTTGTGGTAAGGAGACCTGTGGCGCACATGGGGTTGAGAAGAGCAACTGGCTGGAGGTTGTGAACTGTTTGTACTGTTTGTGTACTGGTTCCCCATAGTGTATGAAGCCCGTACTCCTTTACTCCAACCTCATCGATGTCCGGGTGTAGCTGGGGTTCTGGTCCAGATGAGTGCCAGTTTAATTGTCTAAATCCTTTCAGTCGGTGGTAATAATACCAGCTGGTGTAATAACTAGATTGGAAATATTAAAAAAAAAAAAATCCACGGTAGACATCTGACAAAGAACATTAATGATAATTAATAACCAATATTCATAGGAAAAGTTGATTCCAGATCACATTGGGTGGTTCATAATTACATCAAACGTCTTAAATAACAGGAAAATAAAACGTACACATGTAAATAAAAAAAAAAAAAACACGAAATAATCCTTTCCCGAAACCGACCAAAGCCTTTTAGAGAGAAGTAACATGAGTCCTGAACAGGAAGTCTGGTTTCAGGTGAACTGAGTACATCGTTACGCTCCAGACGGCAGCAGACTGGACTGAGAGGGTATCAGTGGAAGGGCTGGTGTCAAGTCACTACACCTGGAATCAGCAGCCCCAGAGGTCCTGTATTTAAAGCACCAGACCGGACAGCCCATAATCAGTAAGCGGGAGGGGGGGGGGGGGGGGGGTATGACCTCCTGTACACCATAGGAGGAATGATCAGGGAAGAAGGAGTACGGATCAACTGATTGGCCATCACACGCAAGGCAGTTTGCTGATTGGATTCTAGGGGCTCCAACAGATTAAAGTCACTGCTACTCAAAATGCTGGCCTTTACCGTGACCACATGTGACACCCCTTACTACAGATCTCTAAAACACAAAAGGCAAACATCTACAATGACAACGCATCCCTAAGCTTAAGCTTCTTTTTATTAATATTTTCATGATAATGGAATAGGGTCAAGCATCGTGGTCCATTCAGAGACTCAAGGCACAGCAAAAGGTTGACTGTCAGCTGTGTGTGTGTGTGTGTGTGTACACACACACACACACACACACACACACAGCTTCCCCACACTGCAAGAATACATGATGTCGTCTTCATGGCACTGAGCGGAGGAACGACGCCGAGTCCGTTGAAACATCCACAATCATGACGTTTCCCCGGCGTTGGTTTGAGGAGACCAGTGTGTGTCACACGGCCGCTTGTTTGATCTGAAGGGCCTGAAACACTGCCGCTTCACGGGACTCTAAGAAGCAGACACTAACGCAAACTAACGAGCTGCTGGCCAATCACAACGGAGACCGCCGTCGCCGAGGTTCTGATGCACTGGAATCGCCACTCCCTTAAAAAGCAGCGGACTGGGAGGAGGCGTAGGGCCGGTCCATGTGGCCGTACCAGTAGAGTGGTCCCCTTGCGGTTCAGTAAAAAAGACGAGAATGAGCCAGAGGAGACGATGATTACAACCTGAACATTATCTGTTGTGTATTTGGTTGGGTATTTGGAGAGGAATGACCGCGCTGAAGGGCTGGGTCGTGAGAGAGCAGCGGTCCAGAGGTCTGAGAGCTGCGCTGGGAAGGAGCAGCTGAGTCCTGAACCGCAGGGGTTCCCCGTAGAACCAGCAGGTCTTCAGCCACTAGAGGGCGTGGGGCTCAGCGGCTCCAGGCGACGGGTGAACCTGGTGGTCAGCCGTCTGGAGGAACCTCCCAAAGAGACGGCTGTCGCCTGAGGCCCGAGTACACACTGGTCCCTGACGCAAGCGTGACGGGAGGGTGGAGTCCCTCACAGGAGGATGTTTGTGGGTTCATCAGGGCCGTCTGAAAGACATGTCGGCCCGGAGAGCTCATGGATGCATCCTGTATCAGCACCAATCAGGATGCAGCGTGGTGGTGGTGGGGGCGGGTTCTGTTTGAACTCCATTCCCTCCTTGATTAACAGAAACACAGACGTACTGATGACCATGATGATGATTGACAGGCCTGTCTGTCTGCCTGTCTGTCCGGTCGGACTGAAGCCTCCTGCTGGTTGATTGGTCCCTGAGGCGTTGGGAGGACATTGGAGGTTTTCCCGGCAGTAGAAAAATGGCCATCAGAGCAGTTTAGTCGTGGGCCTCGGCGGAATCGGACTCCCAACCTCTCCCGCCTGCGGCGGGAAGGGGGTAGGATTGTAAAGACATCAACACAAGGGAAGTAGAAAAAAAAAACAAACACGTGCCTGCCATGGCAACAGTAAAAACAAAAAAGAAGTTCCGGTTCAGATCCAAAAAGTCCCAGAATTCCTGAAACTCTGACAGAGTTGGTTGGTGGAGTTGTTCTGGTTTCCTGAAGTGGCCACTTGACTGCCAGTGTGTTTGTGTATGTGGGGGAGAGCGTGTGTGTATGGGAGTGTTTGTGTGTGTGTATGAGAGTGTGTGTGTGTGTGTGTGTGTGTGTGTGTGTGGGTGGTGTAAGGCCTTTGTGTAACAGACTCCCAGGAGGTAGTAGCTCTAGGCCATCTCCAGTTCCCGTTCGATCCCAACGTACTTGAGGGCGTCGGCCTGGCTATACCTGGGGACGGAGGCGGGGCCAGAGGGAGGAGTTAGCTTAGCAGTGGCTTCCTGGAGCTAGCTCAGATACTGTTCTTTGTATTTCAAAATGGGGACCAATGGGCATTTAACAAAACGCAAGAGACTTCAGACGATGAATCATCTGAACCAGTGTTCAGTAGTTATGCCACCAATGCAGAACACAACGACTTAGGTTTGGTTGAGCTGAGAGGCACGTGCCGGCTCACAACTAAAAGGCAGTTCAAAGCACATTTGAACTGCCCATTTGAAGACGATCATGAAAAACTTGAACTTCAACAAATGAAAGTCTAGTGGACTTGGTGAACAGTTGGTGGTAAAGAGTGAAACAAAGGCTACTGGGGGCGGTCGGTACAGACCTGTAGTCGAAGAACAGCTCCTCTCCGGTCTGGATGGCCCTCTTGGCGAAGATACCGATCCTGTGGTCGCCGTTCACCATCATCACTGAGGGACCAGAGAGAGAGACAGAGTCACACCACAGTCCCCCTACTGGTCAATGAACCCCCATCATCACTGAGGGACCAGAGAGAGAGACAGAGTCACACCACAGTCCCCCTACTGGTCAATGAACCCCCATCATCACTGAGGGACCAGAGAGAGAGACAGAGTCACACCACAGTCCCCCTACTGGTCAATGAACCCCCATCATCACTGAGGGACCAGAGAGAGAGACAGAGTCACACCACAGTCCCCCTACTGGTCAATGAACCCCCGTCATCACTGAGAGACCAGAGAGAGAGACAGAGTCACACCACAGTCCCCTACTGGTCAATCGAACCCCCATCATCACTGGGACAATGAGAGGTACAGAGTCACACCACAGTCCCTCACTGGTCAATGAGCCCCCATCCTCACTGAGGGACCAGAGAGAGATACAGAGTCTACACCACAGTGACCCCTACTGGTCAATGAACCCCCATCATCACTGAGGGACCAGAGAGAGACAGATGTCACACCACAGTCCACCTACTGGTCAATGAACCCCCATCATCACTGAGGGACCAGAGAGAGAGACAGAGTCACACCACAGTCCCCCTACTGGTCAATGAACCCCCGTCATCACTGAGAGACCAGAGAGAGAAACAGAGTCACACCACAGTCCCCCTACTGGTCAATGAACCCCCGTCCTCATGAGAGCAGAGACCGACGGCCATACATAGTCACGTGACAGTCAGTACTGTTGGTTAAAGCATTGATTTCACTTCCACAATAGAGCCTACAATGGTAACCGCGACAACCACTGTACAGTTCACTAGCAGTAGACTTTCAGGGGATGCGGTCTTTTAGGGGATGTGGTTCAACTCTGTAATACGTCTGATGCATCTCTCTACTTTACTAATACAAGGTGGTCATTTAGACAGAGCAGGTGTCAGGTGTGTGAAGCTCTATCTGGGCAGCGGTTGATTAGCCACGTCAGAGAGTGTTACGCTTTTCAGGCAGTTATGTATAACGCCACAGTGTGTGCGCACAGTGCGGTGTGTTTTAAAGTCAAGCCGACAAAAGGGGGTTCACTTAATCTGAAGTACTATAATTGCCATTTTCTTAATACAGTCCAAGAAGACGTGTAATCCGCGGTGATAGTGAACACACCGAGGTTCTCCCACGACTGGGAGACCCCCTCATGTGCTTTGTGTGCCGCTCACCTTTTGCATAGCAGTTGGGGTTCACAGAGTGGTTGGCGAAGCGGATCTTGTTGCCCTTCCTCGTGGCGTCGACCACAAAGTCTGGAAACAGAGACAGGGGTCTTCATCAGCACCACGGACATCATCGCTCCAGAGCAGACGGACAGACAGCCCAGCGGAGGAAGGCCTCAACAGACGTCTCATCACCAGACGTCTCATCACCAGACGTCTGGTAATGAGACGTCTGGTGATGAGACGTCTGGCCGCCAAATTTTACCAATCAGTGGCGTCGTCTTGAACCGACGTCGACACACTACCTTCCGCCTTACTTCCGTGTTTAGACTATGTGTGCGTCCAACGTTTCAAACTTGCAGACCAAAAAAAAAAAACTGAGTTCAGGAGGTAGAGCAGTTGTCTTGTAAACGAAAGGTTGCTAGTTCGATCCCCAGCTCCTCCTGGCTGAGTGTTGATGTGCCCCTGAGCCAAGACACTTAACCCTCACTGCTCCTGACGAGCTGGCTGTCGCCTTGCATGGTTGACTCTGCCGTCGGTGTTTCAACGTGTGTATTAACTGATGTAAGTCTCTTTGGATTAAAGAGGTCTGCTAAATGCCCTGATTGTAAATTGTTAAAGCAGTATCCTGCTATTCTACATGAAAGCGGGGGGAATTATTTTGCACTGCATGTAACATTGTGGTGGAACATAAGCAGAAATCTACCATTAATGAGCATTTTGCCACCGCGAAACAAAACTACAGAACGTCAGACGACGAGGCAGACCACTGTGACACAGGCTGTTGCATCCTAGTCAATTACCAGCGCGGAAAGAATTAACAATCAATTATTCATAGGACCATTTCTCAGTGTTTTTGTTCTTTTAATTAATGTTTTTTTCAGTAATAACTTATTATTTAACAAATTGCAGTAATAACTTAATATTTAACATCAGGAAAACCGCAACCTTTATCGCAACTTCCACTTCCTCTCGCACTGTAATCGCAACAGAAACATTAGAAACACTGCAAATTCCATAGAAACTTTTTGGAAAAGCTCACGCAACATCAGGCATTTTAGGCCGCAACAATCTCAAAAAAGGCTGGCGAAATCCTGGAGGGGATGACTAATGAGCCAGGCAGCAGGAAGACACAGCATCCCATCTCAGGTCAGGCCCTGAAGAGGGTTGCCAGATTGGGCCCGATTTCCCACCCAGTCTGGCTGCAGAACGCAGATTTAGATCAAAGTCTGGCCTGAGCGACGCTTCTGCGTCTACGGCGCTCTCACCGTTGTTGAGGTTGAACAGGAAGCTGCACATGTACTTGTCGTAGACCTTGCCTCTGCGGTCCGCCTCGTCCTGGGAGATGATCTGCGCACGCACGCGCGCACACACACACACACACACACACACACACACACACACACACACACACACACACACACACACACACACACACACACACACACACACACACACACACACACACACACACACACACACACACACACACACGGTGTTGTCAGCTATTTGGACCAGAGGGAAGACCCTAGAATAGAGCAGCTTCTTGAAGTGAATTGGATAACGAGGGGTGCAGGGAGATGGGGTGCAGGGAGATGGGGTGTGGGGTGCATCAACCCCTCAGTGTATAAAGGATCACTGTGTGTGGCTGGCCTACCTCTCCACAGTACTCAGAGATGAACTCGTTCTTGTGCACCGGCTCCTTGATGAAGATGCCCCAGCCGGCTACATCTGACGGAGCCAGCAGCAGGTGCTGAGACAGAGGGTGGAGCAGAGAGGGTGGAGCAGAGAGGGGTACGTTAGTATACACTCGTTGAATGAGACAGGACGACGGGCGAGAGAGAGACAGGCAGACCCAGGCAGACAGGCGGTGCGCGTACCTTCTTGGCCCCCCTCTGGATGGAGCAGTTCTTGCAGGAGACGTTCTTGCTGTCCCAGTGCTCCGCCGCGCCGCAGGTGAGACAGAGGTCGGGGTCACACTCGCGGACCGCCAGGTAGCAGGGGCACTGCTTGGTGTTGCACTGGGCCTTACACCGGCAGCCCGGGAACCGGTTCTGACCTGCACACGCGACAGGACCCCGCACCGTTTAGCAGACGCTCTGATCCAAAACCACTGACGATAAGTACATTTGTCAGAAGAAGGAGAAACAACAACATAACTGGGCGCAGTAAGGATGTTCAGAGAACCAGGTGCCAAGTACTACCAATGGCGAGGTTAACCCACTCCTGTGTCATACAGGTCATAACTCTAGGGCATGTTGGGCCCTTTGAGGCCTGTGATTAAGGGCATTGTATTTAATTCAATTCCCCATGGACAACAAAGACAGCTGGGTAAGCCACTACTCAAAGCCAAGTACTATTTATAGACTTGGATACACTGCTTTAATGCTCGTCTTTGAATAATAATAAAAGTATTTTTTTTTAATACATAAGGGTCACCTGTGAGGTATTCTGATGTAAACAGGTACATTTTAATGAATGAATTATAAGATAATATTAAGCAGTTAAACTTCAGCTTGAGGTAAACACTGTGTTGATGGGGTGACTTTACATTCAGAGCTGCACTGGCAGAACTTTTCACAGAAGTTCTGCGCCGTGACACAGGGGCAGGAGGAGTCACATGGTTGCCTCGGGTGGTCACATGGTTGGTAGTTGTACACGTGATTGGACGAGCCGTCTGGAGGGGAGGAAGTAAACGGGATGCATGTTACTAAAAGGAATTGAGTAAAGAAAGACTGAAACGGGCTGGCGTACATGTAACAATAATGTGATATAAATATGATATGTAGATGATAAAAGATGTACACAATGTTTATTTAGCCAATTGATGAATTATATTTATGCTAAATCTCAATGTTATGCAGCCTTGCCACTCAAATATACAACTACAATATCTAGCAAACATATAAACTTTAAGACATTGAAGCACACATTTAAAAGACGTTAGAATTTATTTATCTATATTAAGAATTATATTATATTATATATATTTTTTTTTTCTAAGTTCTATGTATCCCTTTGGGGGCCCTCTGACCTTTCTTGAGCTGGATCTTGCGGCAGTGGGTGGCCCAGAGTCGGTGCTTCTTCCTCTTCTTCCTGGGGGGGGTGTCCTCATCTTCGTCCTCGGTGGGCGCGCGGGCGATGATGCTCGACTCCTTCACCCTGAACTCGTACACCTGGGGGGGGCGGACAGGAGCAGCGTCAGCCCCGGGCTGCAGCCCTCTGGAGGACAGGCCTCCATGGGTCAGATGTCTACGGTGTGTCCCCCGGGCTTTATGAACCCCCGTACGTAACACACTGGGGGGGCCAAGACGGAAAAGCTGCGTCACGTTGTGAAATAGACACTTTTCCGTCTAGTTTCGACCGGGTTTTTGGATCGTCGGTGCCGTTAAAGTAGCATTACTAATCGTTTACTACTTTAACGGCACTAGACGGGAAACGGTTTGTAGTTCAACACGCCACACAGCTTTTACGTGGTTTCCTCTTCGCTGTACGATCCTTCATGTACCCCGTGGTATTCGGAGACGGGACGGTGGAGTCCTGGATCACAGCCAAGTGTCCATGCATGTTGGTGACCCCGGGAGCAACGTCAGGGATCCCCACAGCGCTTTGACAGCTCAGGAGGCTGCCTGAGCAACACGCCTGATGACTAGAAGTAAGCCCCAGAGGGGCGGGCGCTACCTGTCTGCAGGTCTTGGTGCCCATCAGCCGGGCGATGGCGCAGTAGTTGTCGTAGTACGTCCCGATCAGCACCCTGAACAGGGAGGCCTCGGCGCCGCTCCAGTCCACGGGCTCAGGCTCGCAGGTCAGCTTCAACGTGACCGGGGTCTGGCAGCGGGAGTTCCCCTCTGTGGGGTGGGGGGCACGGAGCAGAAGACCACGGTGAGGAGGGGACCGGCTACGATCAGTGCGTCCGAGGACACTACCAACTAATCTTCACAACACTGATCACAACGAGAACTAAATGGGCATTCAGATTATAAAACCAATGGAATACAAAGAGCAGTGTGTGCGTGTGCGTGTGCGTGTGCATACCTGAGCTGCTGGTCTGCAGTTCTTTTTTATCCTTATCTTCTTTATGGTTGTCATGGTTGCCGTGGTTGTCGGGGTTGTCGGGGTTATCTTGTTTGGCGTGGTCGTCGACGGCCGCGCCCTCCCCGTGGTGGGCGACCGCGTCTCCGTCCTTGCTGCCCTCGCCGTCGCTGTCCGTGTCTTTGGTTTCCGAGGAGACGGACGGGCTGCTGGGTCGCCCGCGGCGACGGGCAGCGGGGCGTTTGGCGGGGCTCTTCGCCTCCTCAGCCTCCTCCCCCGCCTCCCCCTCCGGGGCCATGATGGCGGGGAACTCCCGGACGCCGTCGTCCTGGGGAGGACACGGCGTTAGTGGTCCTCGGCACACAGCCCTCTCACACGCATTCATCCAGAGCAACGCTCATCGCGACGAGCGGGTCGGCACGGGGCCCAGGGGGTGGGGCGGGTCGGCACGTCACCGGAAGGTTGCTGGTTCGATCCCCGGCTCCTCCTCGCCGAGGGTCGAGGTGTCCCTGAGCGAGACGCCTCGACCCTGACTGCTCCTTAAGCGCTGGCCGTCGCCTCAGTCGGCGTGTGAATGTGTGCATGAATGGGTGAATGTTAGGCAGCATTGTAAAGCACTTCTGAGTGGGCCCTGGTTAGAAAAGGCCCAGGTGACTAATGAGGAGCTAGGGGGACCACGGTGGGCTTCAAACATCCGGTTACACAGGCCAGGAGCTTTAGCCGGGGAGTCCACCACCCTGGACTTCAACGCCAGGTCCCGTCATGACATCGTTCTATAGCGGTGGTGACCTTCAGGCTTAAAAGGTGACACATTACACCAGCAGGTGTGAGTGCGATTAGCCATTACAAGCCGTTTTCAGCCGTTTTCTCTTCTGACATCACTAGTGGGCGTGTCCGCCTAGATGTGCGCTGGATAGATCAGTCCACCAGCCCGCCACGTGGGCCGTAGCAAACGTGACCCGTCCATCCGTCATACACCTCGGTGGACACGTCCGCTGGTGATGTGAGAAGAGGCTGATCTTCTGACGGGATAATATGGGACCTTTAAGGCCCTCATGAGGCCCCGGACCGGTCCCCTACCTGCACCAGGTGCATGTAGCAGTCGCCGCCGCAGGGCTTGCTGTCCACCAGGCTCTCCATGTTCTTGCGCTTGTAGGTGTTGGGCGTGGCGTGGAACGCTGCCAGAGGAGACACCGGGACAACACAACGCTGCCGTCAAGGAAATGAGGAGACACGTTCTAACTGGAACATGGCAAATGTTTAAAAATAGAATAAAGATCATCAAAAAGACATCGTTAAGGGCGTCCTATCAAGGCACAGCACATTATTATATACATTAATGCACCAAACCCAAGCTTAACTGATGTTGGGGGCATCGAGTTAAGACTTGGTACAATTTAGCAACGTGACTTGGTCCCGTGACTACGGAGACATTAGGTCAACGAGCGGCTCGGGGCCGGGCGCCACGTTGCTCAAGGGGTCCCCCTACAGGTGAGACCGCAGACATTAGGGGATCGAACCCAGAGCGTCCCCCCTCCATCATTACCCATCGTCTGGCAGGGCGGCAGATCGTCTGTCCGCTGGGAGGCGTGTTCGGAGTGTGAGGACTCACGGTGGAGGAAGCAGTCGTACTTGAAGCAGCGGCGGCAGAAGAGAGTGTGGAAGGAGTGCAGGCTCTGCTCGCGCTGCACAGAGCGCGCGTTGGGCCCGTCGATGTTGGGCGTGCACTCTGGGGGCAGAGCCCCCGGGAGCTGGGGCTCTGTCAGCTCCTTGTACCTGGGGGGTGGGGGGGCAGGGACATGAGCGCAGGCACAGGAGCACACAGACAGGAGCATGAAGAGATAGACAGACACGAGCCCACAGACGGACACAAGCACAGAGACAGACACAAGCACAGAGACAGACACGAGCACAGAGACAGACACGAGCACACAGACAGACACGAGCACACAGAGGGACACGAGGACACAGACAGACACGAGCACACAGACAGACACGAGCACACAGAGGGACACGAGGATACAGACAGACACGAGCACAGAGACAGACACGAGCACACAGACAGACACGAGCACACAGACGGACACGAGCCCACAGACGGACACGAGCCCACAGACAGACACGAGCACACAGACAGACACAAGCCCACAGACAGACAGACACGAGTACACAGACAGACACGAGCACACAGACAGACACGAGCACACAGACAGACACGAGCACACAGAGGTCAGTAAGAGTGATGCAATGATTAAAAAACAATAATAATAATGGATTGAATTGATATAGCGCTTTTCTAGACACTCAAAGACGCTTAACAGTGAAGGGGGGACCTCACTAACCACCACATTTACATTTAGGGCATTGAGCAGACGCTTTTATCCAAAGCGCCTTGCATCGGTTAACACACACATTGACACACCGACGACAGAGTCAACCATGCGAGGCGACAGCCAGCTCATCAGGAGTGGTTAGGGTTAAGTGTCATGCTCAGGGACACATCAACACTCAGCTAGGAGGAGCTGGGGATCGAACTAGCAACCTTTCGGTTACAAGACCACTGCTCTACCTCCTGAGCTAAGTACCACCACCAGTGTGTAGCACCCACTTGGGTGATGCACGGCAGCCAATCTGCGCCAGAACGCTCACCACACACCAGCTTGAGGTGGAGAGTGAGGGAATTAATGAGTCAGCCAATTATACAGGAGGATGATGAGGGGGCCGGATTGAATGAGCCTGGTTGGGCCAGGACACCAGGGAAACCCCTACTCGTTGTGATAAGTGCCCTGGGATCTTTTATGACCTCAGTGAGTCAGGACGTCGGTTTTACGTCTCCTCTGAAGTAGGGCTGCAACAACGAATCGATAAAAAATCGATCACTAAAAGCGTTGGCAACGAATCTGGTCATCGATTTGTTGAGTCGCGCGATTGATGCGTCACTCGTATGCGCGGCACAGTTTACAGCCAGCCGCCGACAGGCTGGTTCGTGGTTCATGCACGCCCACAGCGAGCTTCAGTGTGAGCGACCGCGAGCTGGTATTTTGGTCGTATCTTAACACTGGACTGTAGGCCTACATAAAGTGTTGTACCTTCACTAGTCCGACCGAAAACTGTCAGCTGCTGCTGCTGCAGACGGTGCGCAGACGGGCTCGGAGTCGGACTTTACTTGTATTGCACTACAAAAAACATCAACCGGTACACGATGGCATCTCACAACCTCAACCTGGGTATGGCCACACACTCACTTCTCCTTGAGTTCCTCTGTGGAGCCTTTGTCGGGGAACATGGCGGAGATGGCTTCAAAGATCTTGTCTGAGGGGAACTTCTTGCTGCCGTCGTTGCTGCTGCTATGATCTGGAGAGGGGAAAGCATCACAAAAGCTGTCACAGCGAGGTCAGGATGGGGGGTATGATATGATTATCGATGCACTCAATATGATTATCGATACACTGGTGCCAATTATCGAAATTATCATCATTTTTTACATTTCTAAGGACGAGTAACTGAAAAAATCAAGTTTGGCCCACGAATAAAGGCTGAAGTCCAGCCTTTAACTATGAATACAAAATACCCGTGAAAAGGTAGACTTATCTTGATGTATCGTTATCGGAATGCCTCACAATAATATTGATTATCGGAGAAGCGCTGTGTCGCGATATTATCTGTATCGCGGGCTGGGTTATCTCATATCATATCGTGAGGTACCCCGTCTCTCCCACTCCTAGTGTCTACTGATAATCCATCTACATGCAGAGGGGGTCTTACTCTCGGCGGTGACGAGGGGGTCTTTGCTGGGCTCCTCGGGGGGGAGCAGCTGCTGCTCCTTGCCCTCACACAGCTCCAGCTTCTCCACCTTGAAGTCGGGCTGCTCTTCCTCGTCCTCCTCGTCCTCGTTGTCGCTGTACTGGGTCAGAGCGCTCACCAGCTCCACGAAGATCTCGTCGTTGATGAAGCCGCACTCTGCAGACACACACACACACACACACACGCACTGGCATTAGTTCTGGGGATGTAATCCGTGACAACAGGTGATAGGAACGATACACACACAATTAAGAAAATAGTAGGGCTTGGTAAAAATAGATTCATCAATGCACTGCAATATATTTGTTCTCGATTCAGAATTTTTTTGAAATCAGATCATTTCCAAAAAAAAAAAGAAGAAGCATACTCAGTCATTGTAATCTAGAAGTGAGTATTCCTAAATGTACATGCCCTTTTACATTTGTCCATGTTATGATTATTACTTTTATGCTGCAAGTTTAGCTCAGGAACAAAACTATACAATGGTGTATTCCCTTTCTGCTAGTTAAAGCACAATGAAATGGTTCATTCATTTTAAAATGGTTAATTCATTTTGAAATGGCTAATTCTAAATAATATTTTGGTATTTTTGTCACCTGCACGTATTATTGAATCGATATCGAAGCAATTGGATCAATATCAAATCGAAATCTAATCGAATCAAGAGCCAAAGAATCCAATTGAATTGAAGTGTGAGGTACCTGGCAAAGCCCAGCCCTAGAAGATAGCTTTTGTATAAACTATAACTTTATTATTGACTCATTTCTAAAATGAGGTCCAATTGAATCCTGTTAACAGCAGCTATGAAAAATGGATCTTTTCATTAATTATTGCATGCTGTACATCCTTGCACTTAAAAACTGTACTTAGCATCGTGTAGCAGCTCATCCTAGCTATCTTTGTAGCATTGGGTCAACCTAGCGATAGATATTGCTTGGCCCTTGGTTCAATGAACATCCTTACTGTACAGACAGCGACATACTGATAAATGTACCCTTTGTAAGTGGCTTTGGATAAAAAAAAACACCCTAAAGGTTAATGTAAATGAATTAAATTACACCTCGCGCAACCAACGCCATCTGATGAATCTCCAACAAGAGCTTCACATCAGCGGGGGGCGTAGGAGGAGTCTAAAGGACTCCTATGGACAACGTTGGGGCTGCAGCACCGAGCTCTCCCGCAGACCCTTGGACGCGAGGCGGTGGCGAGTGTCCCCGGTCGGCGCTCACCTCGGTCTCCATGGACCTTGCCGTCGTAATTCTTGATGAGCTCCTCGATGAAGGTGCCATCCTGGTCCAAGATCTCATCCCCCATGTAGGGGATGTTGTGGAGCACCGTCTCATCTTCCACCTGGGGGGACGGACACACACACACACACACACACACACACACACACACACACACACACACACACACACACACACACACACACACACACACACACACACACACACACACACACACACACGGGGGTTCATGGGAGTTGTAGTCCAAGGACCAGCTGAATACAGAACAACTGGAACGACTTAACCCCGACCACAGACCCAGAGCTAGTAGCAGAAGGTACACACTTCGGCACCGTGTTTCAATTGATTTCAGTTCCATGGGTGCTGATGTCGAGGTGGGTGAGTGGGTGCGTGAGAGACAGACAGACGTTTCATACCATGAAGTTCTGCTGCAGTGGAGACCAGGAGTACATGACTGGTACGGAGGCCACAGCATTCAGGGTCTTCAGAGGGATCACCTGCTTGGGGAACTCGGAGAAGCCACTGTCCACCGTGCACTGTGGACGGAGAGCAGAGACCAGACATTTAACATCTGATGTACCCAGAGGATTTTTCTAGGGCGGAAAGCTACTGGGTGTGATTCCTCACGGGATTCCTACACCTCCCTGTAGGGGTTCTTAAGAAGGATCCCTTGAAAAAATACAATGCACCTTGTACTGATTGCTAGACGTTGCACTTTTGAGTACTGATTGTAAACACAAAGCCGCCCTCATGTGTCCGTAGCCTGAAGACACCGTGTGGGAGATATGTGTGAGATATGTGTGTGTGTGTGTGTGTGTGTGTGTGTGTGTGTGTGTGTGTGTGTGTGTGTGTGTGTGTGTGTGTGTGTGTGTATGTGTGTGTGTTATGGAGGGAGCGTGCACCTCTCTCGTCCCTCGCAGGGAGCTGACCGCCGTCATCACGTGAGCAGGCTGGATGCGTCGGGTCTTCCACTCCTGGTTCAGGACGTCCGTCCGCTCCATGATCTTCTGCCGGTTGGTGTTGAACATGCTCTGGGGGGGGGAGACGTCGACGGGGTCAACGAGACATGGGGCCCGAGGGGGGGAGGAGCCCTTTAGATCTAGTTCCTAGTGAAACGGTAAAGTCTGGCTCGATGCTAGAGAGAAATTCAGACTGAAGGAAGGCAGTGGGCAAAGTAGGGCTGGGCGATATGGCTGAAAACTGTATCACGATATAAGTGTTTCATATCGGTCGATATCGATAATAATTGATAATTTGTATGACCTATTTAAAATAATGACCAGGAGAAAAATATACTAAATTATTATTGCTTTGAAATAAACATGGCTTTTTGGCTGTTCTCCTTGAATTGGTGTCCTGTTTGGGAGGAGTGCCGGGTTGCCACACTATCTGCATATATATATTTTTTACTGCAAGTTTAGTGCACAAAAAGTTCACCCTCTGGTGAATAACATTTATTTTTTTAAAATATATGCAGTGTTTAGTAAACAGAAGAAATTCAAGTAAAACTGAGGTAGACTTAACCTTACATCTGTAACATCTGAATTCATTTTATTGAAAAACAAAATCAAAAGAGACAATCGCGCAAGGACAGCTACGTGTCTGGTGACCAGTTAACATGTTCACGATTTGAACTGAAACACCGGGCTTCTCAAGGGTACTGAGGCGGAAGCATATCCTTTAGCTCTTAGATGTGATATGGCACTGCCTGGTTATGTCTTTGTAGCGTTTTGGATGCTTTGTCATAAGGCACTGATGCCGAGTACCTCTCAATGGTGGTCTGCTGCTGCTTTTGCGGCGGTTGCCATTTGCAGATGTTGTTGGCCGTTTTTTGATACGGCTGTGCTCCAAAGGGTGAGAGCGGCTAAGGTGGTAAAATAAGTTTGTTGTATTCCCAGTCTTGGTGGGGACTACGGTCTTGCATAAATTAAGGACAACATTAGTCTGACTACGGTCTTGACTTTGTAAAATCCAAAGAACTGCCATAGCCTACTGGTGAGCTGACATTTCCATTTTTTATCGACAATTTCCTCGCGCATTGGCGGTACTCATCTTTCACAACATCTCACAGCAACGCTGTTTCTGTGAACACGAGACAACGAGATGGCGCAACCAAACTTGATACTGTTATATGATTGACTATTAGCGTGTCACTCCATACGTTGCTAGGTACCAGAGGACGAGTGCCTTTGTTTGTGCAACCAACCTTGGTTCGCAACCGGAGCTAGAAGTAGACTTTTTGCTCCGGTTTCAGATTCAGACTTTATTGTCATTGTGCAAACTTGTACAACGAAATTGGGGATTGAGACAATTCTTACGAGGAATAAAAATAATATCGAAACGTTCTATCGAACATATTTTCTATTGATATTGATTAAGTGTCTATCGCGATACATATCTTTATCGTTTTATCGCCCAGCCCTAGGGCAAAGTCACCGGTATGTTAAGTAAACGTCAGCAACCGTCTACGAAGGACGCCCTCTTGACAGCCAAGAGACTGATACACCCTTGCATTCTGACTTTTAATAAACACGCATCCAACTTTGTCTTTCCTTGACCCTTAATACTAGTTATCCTTAGTGTTATGAATCCAGATAAACTCAGGACCATGACACAAGCTCTGAATGGGGTCTCACTAGCAAGCCCGTCACCGTGTGTGTGTGTGTGTGTGTGTGTGTGTGTGTGTGTGTGTGTGTGTGTGTGTGTGTGTGTGTGTGTGTGTGTGTGTTTACCTTGACCTCGTCCGCCCGGCGGAAGCGTTTGAGCTGGCGCAGCCTCATGTACTCAGACTTGACCCTCCTCTTCCAGCAGGCCGGGCCTTTCTCGGAGCGCTTCCCTGTCAGCACCATGGTCGACCTGGGGGAACACACGGCGCCCGTCAGTCCCCCCGGGCTGTTTGACTGACCAACCAGGGTCTCAGAGACCCTGCCCTACCTCGCTGACTGTCGTTGGACAGTTTGACCATTTCCATTAAATTTCCCTGTTTTGGGATTTAGCAATGTTTATTTGATGAATACGATTACATTTTTACCAACTGAGTGCACTATGTATGTACAGCACTATGGTCAGTGCCAACTGTTATAAATGTGCTTTAGAAATACATTTTACTTACATTAACTGTTATACGCTTCATTAACTTTATAAAAAGGTTGCACGCATCATTTTGACTATAGGGTGACACAAACTTTACAGATTTTTTAACTTATGATTCATTTTTCCGAGCTGAAGGCCTTTCCATTGGGAGCTCTATGGCTGTGGCCAGCTCTACTGATTTACTTCCCCACCGAATTAAACTTAGGGGAAGGAGGAACTAGAGAGCAATCTAGCATTGTAAACAGGAAAGCCAAATGACAAGCGAGACCGAACCCTGCTCTCAACAAAGAGGAGAGTGACGGTTTAAAACGCATTTAGGTGTACTCTTGTTTCCCTCCCGAATGGCATAAGTGATTACGGAATGCAAATCAGCTAGCCACAGTTAAAATCTAAAATTTTGAAAGTTGTTTTTTTTTAACTACTGTGAATGAACTTTCACTTACACATCCGTTATGAAATTAAAACAAGTATTCGGATCATATCTAGATGCCGTGGCTGTCAGATCACTTTCCTCCGTAACTCACATGAACCTTTTCAAACCTTACATCAGGGGAGAGCTGCTGTAGGCCTTCAAAATAAGAGATGTAGTAAACTACGAAACGACAACGCGCAAACATCAATGTTTGTATACTGACGTGCACAACATAACAGACAATTAACTAGAAAGCAACTTCAAATTAAGTCAAAGGAGTGTTTTAGCCTGCCTGAGTCTCTAATCTAAAACATGTGGACACAGCCTACAATTAGGATGTTGGTGAATTGGATGATATATTATCACTCGTGGTAACGTAAGCTGCCTTCTCCCTGTGCAACTCGTCTAACAAGATCTAACTTTCTGCAAAATATTTACCATGCCGGTCATTGGAGCATGCCGTTGCATACATGGCATTGAATAATGATTACACAGCCGTCCACAGTGATACCACATCTGCTCTTTAAGAGACACACTTCTGCCCTGAGACACAGGGTTTTGTGGTTGGTTTTGTGGCATCGCACAAAAAAAGGCTTTTGAAAGAACGTTGCTTCACCAGATATCAGATGACCAGTGAACCAAGCCACTGATCACGACACACGTTGAAAATATAAAATCAATCACCCATTTCTGTTTTTGGTCACAATAAAAAAAAATGTCCACACTGACATTTTGAAGTCAATTACTTCCATAAACAATGAGGGGTTCTCTCTGTCAAGTCCTCACACTTGTTGGACAAACAGCCTGACAATGTAAACCAAACATATTAAAGGGAACAAACGTTATGGGTGTAAACAACATTAGGTGGTGTCGAAAGTTAAGGATGTAAACACATTAAGTGGAATCAAAAGTTAAGGGTGTAAACATATTAAATGGACTCAAAAGTTTATGGCTTTAAGTTAAAACCCTTAACTTTTGATTCCACTTAATGTTACAACTTTTAACACATTAAATGGAATCAAAAGTTAAGGTTGTAAAACACATTAAGTTGAAGTAGTTTTAAAAGTGGGGGTGTAAACACATTCGGTGGAATTGGATTTAAAAGTTAAGGATGTAAACACATTCAATGGACTCAAAAGTTAAGGGTGTAAATGTAATCACAATAGGTGGAGGTGGTTTTAAAAGTGTAGCATGTTGTCAACCCCCCTGCCCAGGGCGGTCGCCAGACCCGGGTGCGGGACGCCCTGATGCCAGTCTGCTGACCCACCGGTCAGCCCTATGAACTGCTGCCCTTTATTTCTCCGTCCGTGCACGCTAGGCTGAAGCGTGAACGCTATCACTCGAAGTGCGTGTCGTGAACAGTTTGACATTAGTTGCCTGAACCCGGAGAACATTGGAGGGAACCCTCAGGAAGGGGAGACGCCGGCGGGTCTGAACCCTTCCAGAACGGCTTCTGGGGCGGGGGTGACTAGTATCCGTCCTACGCTAGAGAGATGGTGCCGGTCCGCTCATTCAGCGGGCGACGACCCCGGGGTGGAGGTGATACAGGACGGGCAGAAAAACGTCCTTTGTATACACGGGGGGCAGGGGGTGGTTAGCGGGTTAGCTGCTACGTTAGCACGCTAGCTCGTAGCACGCTAGCTCTTTAGCTCCGGCAGCAAGCCGCCAGCGACAGACCAACACCGGCTTTACTTTTTCAGCACTCCCATGACGTCGCTCGCTTTTCCGCAGTCGATTCGCCGCTGTGCGGAACCGGTTAACGGACGTGGAGTTGTTTTCAGTGCCAAACGTGTCGATGTCGACGGGACACAACTTTCACTTTGTAATTTTGTAATTAATTTGTCCGGTTTTTTGCATGTTTTCCCGCCTCTAGCAACTTATTTCAATAACGCGCCGTCCGGTGTAGGCCACTCACCGTCGCACTTCGGCTGCCAGCAAGATTCTCAAGACCGGCGCCAAACGTTTGGACCAATCACAGGCAACGATGCTGACCGCTTTACTGTGCTGTCATACTATAGGCTAGATTAGAGAGACAGCTCCACCAATGGGGTTCAGCCCTGTGCTGGGGCCCCAGACAGGGGCACATGTGGATATATTCTCTTTGTTCTCACATTCATCCCCTGTATCAGATACAACTACAATATCTCGTTTGCTGATATTCTCTCTTATTATGTTTTTGGCGAACACAACTTTTTAATGAGAACTTTCCAGAATATCGACACGTTTCATAAATGTATATAAATCGTTAATATTGCAGCTCGTGTCGCATTGTTCGCATAAACTATGTTTTATGAGAGGATAACAACAACGTGTATTGGTTGCATTTATCTAACGCAATGTGTTCATTCTGTCCTAAACCCTTCTACCTTGTTTGCGTCTCAATAAGGAAGCCTCCTCCCTCATCCTCCTCTTACATCACAACCGCAATAATCATAATCATTTTAACTCTATGGATGGACATTTTCTACTCGTCAGTCCTTAAAACTAATTTATTTTGCGTTTCCACAAAAGAACATTCCCCTGCCGAGGCCAGAGAAGCAAGTTGGACCATCATTGCGATTCAGCCCCATCCAGCAAGGGCAAGGGGTACCAAGTGCATTAGGCTCCTCCCCGGCCACACGGTGATTGGTTGAAAGCCTCCAAGCCCTGTTATACTGAAGATATTCATAATGTGATTATACCGCATTGGTATAGACGAGCTCGGGACGAGAGAATAGATAGTAGAGCATTTACATTTAATTAAATGCGACGTTATAGTAAGATCTATTTATGGCAAGGCCTACTGGTAGAAAGCATTCCGATTAGGGCACACACACACACACACACAAACACACGCACACACACACGCACACACACACAACACACACACCACACACACCACAAGTCACAGCACGCACACACATCACACCACACACACACACACAAACCCCAATCTATCTATTGAAATATATTATATATATACCGTATTATATATTTTATATATATTTTTTATCACATGCCATCTCTACTCCCTCCACGGGGGGCGCTATGTTGGACCGGAGTAGAGAATCTGTTAGCAGGATAGCTTTTAGCTGACAGATGAAATAGCTCCAACAAGCAGAAGATAATTTCACTACTCGGATTACTACTTTATGACGGATTACATTTTTACATTGGCACACGGCCTGTACTCTCCATCCGTCGACTGCGGTCATTACATCCTATCTGAATAAACATATCCCTTTGCCGGTAAGAGTTATTACACATAATTAGCTCCGCCTCTGCTATGGATACATCATTGCCTCCAAATATCTCACATGCCACCCGTAAAGGTTATCTCAAATATAGGCAATGAAATTTCTTTTTAAAGATGTCTACAGGATGCATATCTAAAGAAATAACCGTAATAAGCCCTTAACGAAGTAAACATCCCTTTTGTTATTCATATATTATGACTAATTTAATGCACATTGATTCAATGAATTCATTCAATTCGATGAATCCAGTCGAGTACATGGTGTATTTGGTTTAATGTGTAACGGATTGATTTGAGTTTCTCTCACACACGCACACACGCACACACACACACACACACACACACACGCACACGCACACACGCACACCTTGTATTGGATTGTATGCGTGTCTCTGTCTCAGCAAATATACTTGAGATCACAACGTTAACAGATCCTCATCGTGTTGCTTCAGAGAGCCTTGCGTGTCCCCCGTCTCCTCCTCCACCATGGGAGAGATCGAGCTGTCCTGCCGTGCCTACGTGAAGATGCACCTCCACGCCTGCCTGTTCCCCAGGTGCAGTGTCAACGGGCTGCTGCTGTCGTCTGGCACGGCAGGGGGCGCTGTCTGCGTGACAGACTGCGTGCCTCTGCTCCACTCTCACCTGTCTCTCGCTCCCATCACTCAGTTAGCGCTCACACAGGTATGTGGTTGCAGGGACTGGGCTGTGGTGGTGTTATCTAAGGTATCGTGGGGCAGCCTGTGGCTCAGGAGGTACAGCAGGTTGGTGTTGTGGGGACACTGTAGCACGCCACCATCCTCTGATGCTGAGCGTGCTGCTCACTTTTGCATGGTTGACCCGTCTTCGACTCGTCGGTGTGTGTGAATGGTGTCTCCATGGATTGGGCGATATAAAGGCAATATTGTATAAGCGTGACGCATTTTATCGTGCGTTTACTTCGTCGTTCCAAACACCCATACTACCATACTATTTAGTAGTATGCCAGAAAATATTGAGTATGTCCCAATTATACATAGCATGGAAAATGCAGTATGCCAAAAACAAGCCAGTATGCTTTAAGCTGTTCCTCTGCCCCACAACAATCCTCCACAGCAGAAGGTATGTGGGTGAGAACTCGAGGTGTGCCACCTGAAATCACCTGATTGTATGCATGCCGTGTGCAAAAGTATGTTCTTTCGCACGTACGACAGATACCCAGCTGGACAAGTAAAACAAAAGGTATGCGTGCGGTTTTGGAATGCACCCAGTCTGATTAGAGCGACGTCCTGGGTATCAAAGGTCTGACTGAAACAGTTTTGCATGTCAAAATAACGACACAGAGAGTCCAGATTGTGCGTTTGATAATCAAAACACACGTTGATATAGTACTATAACAGCAACAGTGCTTTGTTAACACACGAGAGAGCTACAGGACGAACAACGTTTTGAGCTTGGCTCCCCCTAATGTGTACATGCCATGTGTGTGTTCTCTGTACACAGGTAGACGTTTGGTGTTCACAGACCCAGCAGAGGATAGTGGGTTACTACCAGGCCAACGCGTGTGCTTCAGACAGCAGGTGAGACAGAGCCCCCCCTGACCCCTCACTGCCCCTGCTGGACTGGTGGTATGGCCTCGGGCCAAGCCACTACGGGCAAGTTTCAAGCCGATGTGTCCGTATAGCAACCTTTAATGCAGTCCAGCAGGGCTCATCATATTCTTACACGGGGGCGTCACGGGTCTTCATTGGAAGGCCCACTGCTTTACTTTGTTTTCCGTTGCATTCCTTCATCCCTAGAAGTAGCTCTTCTGTGATCCTTCAAGGTTTCTTGCCTTTGGATTTGAGTTTTTCCTTGTCGCTTTGAGGATTGACTCTTATTTGATCTATGATATGTTATTTGATGATTTGTTTTGTCTTCCTACCATCTCTTGTTTTCTCATACATGAATGCATCTTCTGTTTGCATTCCTCTCGGACAGTCCCACGCCTTGCGCTCTGAAGATAGCTGATAAGATCTCGGAGCAATGCAGCGACGCTGTTTTGTTAATGGTAAGCTCCACGCAGCGAGATGGGCGAGAGCATTTGACCTCTGAACCCCACTAAAGATACAGGTCTTGCATCATATAAATGTATATCTTAATGCGACTGCACAGATTTTACATCGTCTACCAACCTTTTTGGCTACACTTGTGTACAGTTTACCTTGATACAATTATCGAAGCTGGATCAGAATACTCTTGTTTGTGGATTTGTTTGTCGTTGCTCGGATGTACTTCAGGCTTCCCGACTTGATGGTTTTATTGTGACTCTAGATCGACGGGGGGAAGATGTCTCCTCACGACAGGGTCCCTCCGATAGTGATGTACGAACGCAAGGACTCCAAATGGATTCTTAAAGACAAACACACGTAAGCCAGCCCGCCTCTCTGCTGATTAATCTCTTGTAAATAATGGACTACATTCTTTACTCATGCCTGTTGTATAATCACACCTCATACATTTGGACCTCTCGCTCTCTCTCTCTCTCCCCTCTCATCTCTCCTCTCTCCTCTCTCCTCTCTCTCTCCCCTCATCTCTCCTCTCTCCTCTCTCTCTCTCCTCTCACCTCTCTCTCCTCTTTCCTCTCTCCTCTTTCCTCTCTCCTCGCTCTCGCTCAACAGAATAATGCTGAGGCAGTGGGAGGAGACCCGGCTGATAGCCAATCAGATGCTGGACTCGGGAGACCACGCGCTATTGGTGGATTTCGACAGCCACCTGGATGACATCACGAAAGACTGGACCAATCAGAAAGTGAACAACAAGATTTTAGAGCTCGCCTCGCCGGCCAATGGGAATGTGTAGCGCGAGAAAGTTCCTTTATAACAGTCATATTTAATGTTTAACATAGGGCCTTGTTTTTTAGAAAGAAGACGTTTATTTTTCAATGCGAATTGCATTTCGATTGCGTTTGTACAGGAACTGGCATAAATAACAACACCATTTAGCAAACAGCTGGGTACATCCTTTCAGTCTTCCTCCCCCGCCTACACACACAGACGCGTACCTTCCTCTCGGAAGCAGGTGTCGTCGCCACATCTCATGTGCAAGTGATGCTCACACCCTTAGCTTCACACTGCCTGAGTCTGCCGCTTTTTAACCTATTAAAACATTACCTAACGACACAGCGCGCCCATGTCTATTTCTGTCACAGCCTTTGACCAGCCTCCCTCTTAGCAAACAAGAAAACCAAACACCAATACCATCCTGTATTCTATTTGCAACAAGGTCTACAACGTCATTTTAAACTACAACGCAACCGCTGGTTATTCAATTTGATTTTGAAGGTCTCAATTGATCATTTATTTTTACATCTGGTGTGTTCCGTGTCAAATCTGACCCGGGAGAGGATATGACTCTGGTTTGACTCAGACGTTTGGTTTGGATTGATCCACCAAGCTCCATGACATGTGTAATTGCTGCGTGCCATACTATTAAAAAACAACAACAATGTTCTCTATTGGTCAGATTGGACCCTGTTTTCTGGTCATTTGGTTTGATGACACTTTCCCAACCCTAACCCTAACAGCAAGGTAAATGTGGCCTTTCGACCCCAAAATAAAAACATGTTGATTTTATGGTTAGGAATGGATTCCAACGAGTTGTTAACTTCAAACACAATGTTGGCTGAATCCCTTCTTTTGTGTTTTGTGGCTAAACTAAAACGGTATTGACCTGCAGACACCGAAAGCTGAGTTATCGGTTCTTCACAATATGAGGGTTCCGCGTATCAAAAGGGACTTCTGTGGTCAGGGATTCATCTCTTTCAAGCTACTGACACGTTCCCCTGAACGTAACCTCGTTAGACAACTCCCATTCCGATCTTCTGATGTGAGTGAGTGTCATTTGTTGTGTTGGTCCAGCATTTGGTTGCAATTACTGAACATTCCCAAACCGACACATCCATTTGAGTCAGAGGCTCCGTTCCTTTTGGGACGCATGACTCTCGTGTCATTTTCCCTTTATGTGCACATCTGAGGAACAACTGAGGAATCTAGGAGCCTGGGAATCGAGGGTCCTGTTTCAGCAACCTAGCGTTTGGCAGACACTTTGTACACTAGAACATAAAAAACACATCTGGCTTACATTAATGTTTATTTTTTAAACAGGACAAGCTCAAATGGACTTTACAGCCTATTGTAGTGACATACTTTGAACATGCATCAGTTCACACAACGAAGCAATTGAATGGTTTAACCTGGAAAAAAAAACACTTGACGAAAAATGGGCGAAAAATAAATAAATCGCCTTGTACGTCACAATGCACAATGGGAATTTTAGTGGGCAATATGATTGTGTCTGTGAGGTACACACAATGAGATGATTGGCAGGAATCTGTCACTGCAGGAAGCTAACCTTCTATGGACCAGGTTGGCCTCAGGTGAGGTTCTCTCCAGGTGAGGTTCACAGCATCAGCTTCCATGGCAACTGACCGGAGAGGAAGCTAGGCTTCGAAGCTGCAATTGAAAATTCAGACTTACCCTGAATTCTGACCTAAGATATCTGACCTGCGCGGGGATCCAGACATCCTGAAACCCAGTCTTGGCCCAGTTAGGGCTGGGTGAGTTGTGTTATACACTTCAGCTTGGAGGGTTTCACCCACGTCCTCTTGAGGTTCACGTTTGCAATCTTGGTACTTTGATGGCACGTGATTGTTGGACAACCGACCGAGTAGTTGATTCAGACTATAAAAGTGAAAATAAAACCGCACAAAGATGGCAACTTGGAATGTATCAAAGTCAACCCCCCTACCTAACCTAACCTAACCCACCCGTCTCCATGTAGATAGTTGATTACAGAGCGCTTGTACCCATGAGCTATATTTACCATTATACTTGAATAACTGGTTCACACAATGAATAGGGCAATTAAGTGAAAATAATCACCCTCTAATTAATAAAGCAATATTGACAGAGATGGGCCGAAGCATAAAACGGTATAAGTAAGGTGATAGAAGCCTTCTTTAAGCAGAGAGTGATGCAAACACCGGCCCACTGAACACAGGAAGACGCCCTTCTGCGTTCTGCCCCGCGGGGCCTTGGATCAGAGCCCTTGTCTGAACGGATATGTAGATCTAGAATATAATGTCCCAAGAGGACTTACACACAAAGTAGGGTTAGGGTTAGGGCTAGGCTATGCTCAATCTTAGTGCTTATTAAAAACGTGGCTCAAGGTGCATGGTTAAGTTTCACTCCTCACATAATGGAATACTCTGTATTCATAAAACCAAATAACAAGCGTTCGGTTTCCCTCCCGCCCCCCCGTCCTCAAGAACCAATCAGATGCTCGGAATAAAGCACTGTTCGACAAATCTCTGCTTGATGATTGGTCAATTGGTAGGATGACTTATATGCTCCTCAGCACCTATGATTGTTAGGTTTAAACGAGAGGTGCTTGGGGTTAGAAGACTTCTTCCACTGGCACCAGGTTGATGGTGATCTCTCCGTTTGGGGACTGGCTGGTCAGAGACTGGAGGAAGCTGAAGGAAGCCATCATAGTTTTCAGGTTCTGCACTTGTTTTTCTGCCCATGGAAATGTAATCTGCAGAGAGAGAGAGAGAGAGAGAGAGAGAGAGAGAGACGTGTGTGAGGGGGGGGATTGAATTCCCACCCTGAATTCTCCAGAATATCTTTTGGTAACTTCCCTGTTTTTCATGTATTTTTGTGACAGGAAGTTCCCAAAAAGTAACCACACATTTCAGAACACTTACACTAACTCTTCCAAACATATAACAGGGTCTGCACTTGTTTTTCTGCCCATGGAAATGAAATCTGCAGAGTGTGTGAGAGAGAGAGAGAGAGAGAGAGAGAGAGAGAGAGAGAGAGAGAGAGAGAGAGAGAGAGAGAGAGAGAGAGAGAGAGAGAGAGAGAGAGAGAGAGAGAGAGAGAGAGAGAGAGAGAGAGAGAGATAGGGGGGGTGAGGGGGGGGGATTGAATTCTCACCCTGAATATCCCTTGAATACCCAGAATATCTTTTGGTTACTTCCCGTTTTGCATTTAGTTTATTTTTGTGACAGGAAGTTCCCAAAAAGTTATCACACATTGTCCAACAGTTACACTACATAAAACAAGTTTTTCACAAAATAAAATGTTATCGAGTTCTCAATTGAAAAAGCAAAAGGCACACCCCTTTTAACAGTGAACCAAAGCAGCAGCAAACACAGGCATTTGACTGCTGTTATATCTTAACATTAATTAATGTTAATTTTGTCTGGGCACAGGCCTCAAGTCCCGGCTGCACTTGGGCCTTACCTCACATGGCTTTGACCGTGAAGTGAGAGAGAGCCAGAGACCTTGAGGTCTCCCTTGAAACGTCCGGGAGAGAAGAAGCAGAGGCGGGGTTGTCGCGGTAACCGTACCTTGACGAGGATGAGCTTCTGGGACTGATCGTCCGTGGTGACGAGTTCCTCGCCAAAGCAGAGCGTCACGTCGCAGCGCGGCGCGTCTCCGCCCTGCTGCTGATAGGCTTCAAGCTCTGGGCGAGAGAGAGAGAGAGAGAGAGAGAGAGAGAGAGAGAGAGAGAGAGAGAGAGGAGAGAGAGAGAGGAGAGAGAGAGAGAGAGAGAGGAGAGAGGAGAGAGAGAGAGAGAGAGAGAGAGAGAGAGAGAGAGAGAGAGAGAGAGAGAGAGAGAGAGCGAGAGAGAGAGAGAGAGAGGGAGAGAGAGACAGAGAGAGAGAGCAGAGAGACAGAGAGAGAGAGAGAGAGAGAGAGAGAGAGAGAGAGAGAGAGAGAGAGAGAGAGAGAGAGAGAGAGAGAGAGAGAGAGAGCATGAGTACCCCTGATTGTGGATGCTTTTTCCAAAGCCCAGACTTACACACACACACACCCCTCTCCCCCCCGGACCTCCTCCTCCCCCCCCCGCCCTTGATGACCCAGAGCCATATCTTCTTGACCCCCAAGTGAAAGGTTAAACCCAAACACCTCCACGCACACCCACACCCACAAAAAAACACACACACACACACACACACACACACACGCCTTGCAGCAGGTTCTCTGGCGTTAGGTCTTCTCAGATTGCCGGTTGTAGTTTCGTTTCCTTTTCATTTGGGTAGTTTCGAACACGTCGCACAGCTTGTGACTCACAAACCTCCCTGTCTGGCCCCGCCCTTCAGGCCGTTGTCACGCTGGCACCTGCAGTTGGCCCACATGTGTGTTGGGCATCAAACAACGCCCTGTGATGACAGCTTTCGGCGTTAGATAAAAGCCAGATTAGGGAAGAGGACCCGCCCTTCGCTGGGCATTGCCAGGTCGGTGGGGGGGGTGTTGTTGCTTCAGGTTTGTTGGAGAGGGGGGGTGGTTTGATCGGTCCTGCACGCACCAACGGTTGTCACACACGGGAGACACAAAGCAACAAGTCTCAACTGAATTGAAGCATTTACTTATCTCGGAAAGAAGCGCTCAACCGCAGAGTTTGTGTACGGTTGTATTTAGTTCCTTATTTATTTTTAATCTCTAGACAAATGACCGAGGTCCGGACCACAGTGGCATCGGTTAGGTGGCATCGGTTTACAAAATTCAAAATTCAAAATTCGAGACATTGTCCCATTTTGTGGAAGGGATGGAAACGCTGTGCAGTCCCAGATACAGGGGATCGATGTGTTCATAATCAGCCGTTCATAATCACCTATTCATAGACGCAGAGACACCTCAGTACCTGCGCGGCGGGAGCAGAGGGTTGGACCAACACAATCACGCCGAAACATCGGCACGCTTACGACGCGGTTAGGGCACTTTGAAGTGGAACTGAATCTAATTAGCAAAATAAGATAATTACAGTCGCACGGCGCTCACATGACTTGAAGTCTCAGTGAGTAACACGCCTTCAGCTCTCTGGTGGTTGGCGTTTTGGGAGACAAGCGGACGGATTTAGACGACTCGTCAGCAGGTATGCACGCGGTTTGTTTTGATGAGTAAACGAGTATCGGAGAGCTTTGGGTGGCCTGCGGTGATTTTGGATTTGGGTTTCACCGCGTCAACTCACCCTGGCGGAACGCCTCCTTGCTGAAGATCAGCACGGGCTCGGCGTTGCGCTGGATCTTGTTGGGCGTCTCGGGAGGGGTGGCGGCGTGCGGCCCGATCCAGTACACCCGGCCCCGGCAGAAGCGCCGCAGGTAGACCCCCGTGTTGTTGGAGGTCAGCACCACGCCCCTCTCCATGCAGGGCAGCAGCTGGACCAGGTCCCGGCCCCCCTGCAGGCCCGCCGGGGGCTCCGGGAGGAGGATGCGGGGGAACCCCCCCATAAGGGGTGCCGGGGTGGGGGGCAGCGGCGAGGGCGTTTGGTACGTGATCCGGACGTCCTTGCCCTGCACCTCGCGGGACAGGACCTCATGGCCGGAGTAGCTGACCGCCACGTGGAAACTGTCCTCCTCTGGAGAGGGGGAGGGAGAGGGGGGGGGGAGAGGGAGAGGGAGGGAGGGAGGGAGGGAGGGAGGGAGAGGGAGGGGAGAGAGAAAGAGAGGGGGGAGGAGAGAGAGAGAGAGAGAGAGAGAGAGAGAGAGAGAGAGAGAGAGAGAGAGAGAGAGAGAGAGAGAGAGAGAGAGAGAGGAGAGAGAGAGAGGAGAGAGAGAGAGGGAGAGAAGGGAGAGAGAAGAAGAGGAGGGAGGGAGGGAGAGAGAGAGAGGGAGATGGAGGGGGAGGGAGAGAGGAGAGGGAGGGAGAGATGGAGGGGGGAGGGGAGAGAGAGGGCAGAGAGAGAGAGAGAGAGAGAGGGAGGGAGGGAGAGAGAAAGGGGGAGAGAGGGAGGGAGGGAGAGAGAAAGGGGGAGAGAGGGTGAGAGAGAGAGAGAGAGAGAGAGAGAGAGATGGAGGGAGGCAGAGAGGGAGAGAGAAAGAGGGAGAGAGGGAGAGAGAGGAGAAGAGAGATGAGGGAGGAGAAGAGAGGGAAGAGGAAGAAGAGAGAGGGAGATGGAAGGGGGCGAGGGAGAGGGAAGGGAGGGAGAAGGCCGGAGGGAGGGAGGGAGGGAGGGAGGAGGGGGAGGGAGGAGAAGAG
>OLKM01003182.1:0-42054 GCA_900291075.1 Melanogrammus aeglefinus | reverse complement strand
AACCGCCCGGCATCGGCCCTGTTGTTTTTAGGTTAAGGGCTTGCGCTGCTGACGCGAGGCTAGGAATTCTTGGTGTTCACGTCGAGCTATTATATCCGAAATTTCACCGATTCGAAGGCTTATATGGGCTACTGGTGTGTGTGCGTGTTATTTGAAATTGCCTGGTAAAGCGCACGAAACAGATTATGCAACAACATGCGCTATGGCATGGAGAAGAAAGCATAGCATAACGCTGATTGCACATTCTGCACCAAATGATTCTAGATTGCGCATTATATAGAGGATATGTGCTGAGTTTTGCGGTTTCCCTCGCTACAAATGTTGGCAGTTGTGGCCGTGGTATACGACCCAAGAAGTGAACTCTAAGGGGTATTTTCATCATTATGGTTTTTGTTTTTTTTTCGACGGACGCGTCCGGGGCTATTCCAAAGATCCGGGGCTATAGCTCGAATGCCCGGTCTAAGAGACGGACTGAGTAGGTAAGACATTTTAACATTTTACAATGTGTATATATTTGAATTTCGTTGTTAAACCGAACCGCCGAATTTAATTAAAATATTATTTTTTGTCACGTACCGGGCTGATCGCGGTTTAACCGCGGAGTGTGGGTGTAACCGCAAACAGGTCTTACTAGGGATGAGGGCGACAGCTTGAGAATTTCTCCTCTCATCGGCTGGATACTGCTCCGGTGAGCGGCATAGGGAAAGTGCTAGCTGTTCCCAGTCAGCATTCTCTGGCTTCTTCCAACTTATCCGAGTGCTCTCCCCCCCCCCCCCCCTCGCTGCCACTAACAGTATCTGAAGAGGAGCCATGAAGTGGGAGCTGCATCCTTTTCTGACTAACTCAGGCACAGCGCCTCCAACGGATAAGGACCGGAGTTTGTCTATATTGTGTACTGCCTGGACATCTAATCTCCGCCTGCCTGTTGCTGCTAAAAGATGAGGCTCAGTAGTGAACGTTGGGGCCCTGTTGAGTCACACCTCGTCCTTCCCAGTCCCCATCGGTTCACACATTCTGCTGGATGCCACCCTCCTGTCCCTCGGCCACCCCCTTTCGGTGTCCGCCATGGTGGATTCTGGAGCTGATGAGAACTTCATTGATTCTGGGTTTACTTCCGAAGTTGGCATTGCGTTGGAACAGCTCCCCTCTCCCCTAGACGCAATCGCCTTGGACGGCCAACACCTTGCCCGCATTACTCACCAAACGAAGCCCCTGGAATTAATTGTTTCGGGAAACCACCATAAGACTCTTCAGTTTTTTGTCATCCTGTCTCCTCAGACTCCCCTGGTCCTTGGGCACCCCTGGCTCAAGCGTCACAATCCCCAGTTCAACTGCTATCCTGGCAAGGTGGTGAGGTGGAGCGCATTTTGTCATTCGACCTGCTCACAATCTGCCTGTCCCCAGCAAGGGGGTGTCTCTCACCCAAGACCCCCCCGACTGTCCTTGGTACCCCTGCAATATCACGACATGGAGAGTGTCAGCAAATGTCGTGCACTTTCTCTGCCTCCCATCGTCCTTATGATGCGCATTGAGCTCCTCCCCGGTGCCCCTTTTGCCAGCAGTCGCTGTACATCCCGTCCTGACAGGGAGGCCATGGAGGGGTATATTCAGGATTCGCTCTCTTCTGGCCTCATTAGGCCATCCTCTTCTCCCATTGGTGCAGGTTTTTTTTTGTTACCTAGAAGGATAGGTCTCTAATAATATCACTGTTACAACCAAGTATGCTTTGCCCCTCATCAGTTCCGCGTTCGAGCCTCTGCAGGGTGCCACTTTCTTTTCTAAACTGGAGCTACGCAATGCATACCATCTTACATTTACATTTACATTTAGGGCATTTAGCAGAAGCTTTTATCCAAAGCGACTTACATCGGTTAATACACACATTGACACACCGACTGCAGAATCAACCATGCAAGGCGACAGCCAGCTCGTCAGGAGGAGTTGACTTTAAACCCCTCTTGGCCACTTTGAGTACCTAGTAATGCCCTTCGGTCTAACAAATGCCCCCGCTGTGTTCCAGAACCTGGGTAACGATGTCCTTCGGGACTTTCCTCAACCCCTCTATCTTCGTCTATTTAGACATCCTCCTTTTTTCCCGCAACAAGGAGGAACACGTCCAGCATGTGTGGCAAGTTCTCCAGCGGCTGCTGGAGAATAAACTATGTAGAGGCTGAGAAATGCGAGTTCAGTGCAACCTCTGTTTCCTTCCTCAGTTGCATCATTGAGAGCGGGCTGGTGAGGACCTGCCCAGAGAAGACCAGGGCGGTGGCAGACTGGACCATCCCCAGTTCACACAAATTTTTACCGGAGGTTCATCCGCGACTACAGCAGGGTTGCAGCCCCTCTCACTCGCCTCACCTCTCCCGCGATCCCATATGCCTGGACACCAGAGGCAGATGTTGCCTTCTCGAGACTCAAAAGACTATTCTCATCCGCTTCTGATCACACCTGACAACTCCAGGCAGTTCATCGTGGAGGTCGATGCCTCAGACACTGGAGTGGGGTCCGTTCTGTCCCAGCGTTCCCCTGCTGATGAGAAGATTCATCCCTGCGCCTTTTCTCGCCGGCTATCACCTGCTGAGCTTAACTACAACGTTGGCAACAGAGAGCTGCTTGCTGTGAAGCTGGCGTTTGAGGAGTGGCGACACTGGCTGGAGGGGGTAGAACGGTGGTTTGGACCGACCACTAGAATCTGTCCTACTTACAGACAGCAAAACGCCTAAACTCGCGCCAGGCCCGGTGGTCCCTGTTTTTTGGGCGGTTCAACTTCTTCCTCACCTACCGTCCTGGATCCCGGAACATCAAGCCGGATGCCCTCTCTCGTCAGTTTTTTTCGGACCTCGCTGGCTCCACTGGACACCATCCTCTCATCCTCTCTGAGTCCCTTGTCCCAAGCTTCTGAACCGGATCCAGGTAACGGTCCCCCAAATCTTATTTTTGTGCCTAGCTCTGCTCGCTCCCAAGTTCTGTTGTGGTGCCATTCGGCTCACTTTGCCTGTCACCCTGGCGTGAATCGCACCCTGTCCCTCCTGAAGCGGCACTTTTGGTGGCAAACAATGGACGCCGACACACGGCCGTTCGTCCACGCATGAACGGTGCGTGCTCGGGCCAAGTCCTCCCACCAAAAACCCTGCTGGCCTGCTACGTCCCCTCCCAATCCCCGGTCGACCCTGGTCTCACATTGGCCTTGATTTTGGAAACGGTCTTTTGTAACAGCCCCTGCCAACACATGAGCTAATTTATACTGTACTATATCCCTGCTAATTTCTGACCAATCAGGACATCTCTTCTGTGATTTGTTTGGGCAATCCATCTTGCCTGTCAATCACAGGTGTGTGAAAGACTTTCTTAATCAGAACAATCTCTCCATGTTAAAACCGCCTACATTTTCACTTATTGTGATTTCTGCTCTATGTCTTCCAGTGATCTGATTTGCTGTAACGTGTATTTCCCATCTGATTAGTTGTAATGTTTGTGGGTTCAGCTCACCTTCTTTGTAGTGATGGAACGATGGCAAACCAGCGTTGATGCTGACCGACACAGGCCCCACTGACGCTACTACAGATTGCAGGGCCATTTCATTGCTGCTCGGAACAGCGGCAAAAGACACGCAGTAGCCAGCTCTTCCAATGGACGAATACCTGCAATCTCTGACCTTTTGAAGTGTAGCGAAATCATTAACAAAAAAAAGGTGCACACAATCGTGTACAGGCATGCCTGGCTGTTGGCTGCATGCTGTCATGATGTCTGTCTGTACAGTATGTATGTTTTTCATGTATAATATGCATGCAACTATGTCTATCTATGGTCCGTCTGTCCATCTGATCTATCTGTATGTATGTCTGTCTCTCTGTACATTGTGGGCATGGCTTGGAGTCAATAATGTCAGCAATTAACCTCTTCATGTTTTGTACTGGGCTCTTATTTTATCACCAGGTGTGAGTGTGATTAGCCATGAAGAGCCATTTTCAAAATCTGTCAAAATTGGTGGCACTTGGTGACACTGTCACAAGTCGGAGAGTCCACCATGATGTGTGCTGGATACATCAGCCTACCACCCTTTCCGAGTGGACTGTAGCAACGGATTGTCTCTTCTATCAATCATACATCTAGGTGGACACCCTTGTGATGTCACTAAAGCACTGGGCAAGGCAGGTAAATGAACTTTAGGAAAAGGAAAACCGAGGTCACCTTCGCTTCGTAGGGGTAGTATCTCCCGGAGTCTATGCCACCGTTATCGATGACGTACTGGAAGGCCTTGGAGACCCAGCCCCCGTTACAGCCGTGGTTCTTGAGGCTGCAGTCCATCAGGTTCTGGGGGCTGAGGGGCTCCAGGACCCCGGTCTTCATCGCCATCTGGCCCTCCAGGGCCCCCACGGCGCTGAAGGCCCAGCAGGAGCCACATTTCCCCTGGGGATTACAGATATATGTTTGATTATGTGTGTGCGTGTGTGTGTGTGTGTTACGGTGCGTGTGTGTGTGCGTGTGTTTGAGAGGGTGTGTGATGCTGTGTATGTGTGAAGTAGTGTAATGCAAGTGTGGGTGTTTATGTTTGTGTGAGCTGGTGTGAATGTGTGTGCGTGTGTGTTTTTGTGTGTGTATGTGAGGGTGTGTGATGCTCTGTGTGTGTGTCAAGTAGTGTAATGCATCTGTTGGTGTTTATTTGAGCAACGGTGTATGGTGTTCGATGGTGTGTATGTGTGAAGGTGTGTAATGTAAGTGTGGGTGTTTATGTGTTAGTGTGTTGTGTGTGTGCATGTTAGTACATCGGGCAGATGTACATTGACCACGCCCTTGAGCAGCTGCTTATGGACCGCTGGCGTCTCTCTCTCTCTCCTTCTGTCCTCCTCACTCACCTGGTTTTGGACAGGAGACACCAGGCCGTTCTGCCTCCAGTCCACACTCTCTGGGAGTTTCTCAAGCCCCTTGTCCCATCGTGTGGAGGTCCAGCTGTCGAAGCTGGCGGGGTCTTCCTTCTTGAGACGATTGAGCTTTGCGTTCACTTCGTCTGTGGTCTTGAGTTCACAGAGAAATAAAACGTGAATTCAAATGTGGTGACTTGTATCCATTCGCTGTGATCCGTTCAGATAATCAGCTTCTCCTCCATGTCGTGGTTCATGTACTTCAGGGAATCAAAGTCAAAGTTCTTTTCCCCCAATTCATTCTCAACCATGGCTTAGATAACCCCCACTACGAGTCTCTTTGTGGAAATACCATAGACGAGAGTCTGAAGTTATCCAAATAAGAAAGAAGTGTACAACACTTGCGTTACAGTCCTGGAGCTCTATATCTAAATAATTTCATATAATACATTGATATCGACATCATATAATACATATTATCACGGCCAAAAGCTGTGTGCGCCCCCAGACAACACAAACGACTGTTTCGGGTTCTCTGACGTCTCTGGTTCTTCCACATCAATCTGAAGAAGACTACGGCGCGCTGCCAGCAGCCGCCAGCAGCCGCCAGCTGCCCGCTGCCGGCTGCCCGCTGCTGGGCGGTGGTGTCTGTGGCGGTGGTGCCTCGCGGCAGCGGGCAGCGTGGCTCCGGCGAGAGACTATCCCTTTCTCCTCGCAACAATCCCTTTCTCCTCCATGACACAGTTCATATACTTCAGGGAATCAAAGCCAAAGTTCCTTTCCCCCATTTCCTTCTTAACCATGGCTGAGATGACCCCGACTACAGTCTCGTTGTGGAAATACTAGAGACGTCAAAGAGCCGGCGTGTTAAGCGCCATAACATCAACAGCTGAACGGTTATCCAAATAACAAGTGTACAACACTTGCGTTACAGTATGTGTAATCACAAACACACACACGTGTGGCGCTCACACGGTTGTAGCTCATTGTGTCATTGGCGGGCCAAATTCTCTGGGCGGGCAAGGCAGAGAAAGGGGAGGTAACGTAGCCCCTTATGACGACATATGGGGCCGCATTCCAAATCAGCGCGCCTGAGCTTCCACTTTTTCAAAGGCGAGCAGGATACCTAGTGCTTGTTTTTCACCGAACGCAAGTTTTAGCCCCTGGGGGATATATGGACTAGTGGAGCTCATATTAACTTTAGAAAACCTTTAAAACAGACCGACAATAAGAAAACACGTTATTCTATGCTAATTCATTTCCAAAATTAAATGATATGATTCTTGATAACACACATAATGTACAGTATAGTTGTTTCTGGTTCTTTATCTGTTTTTACACATTTGGCCTGTTTCAGTCCTAGATGACAAACATTATTCTGGATTAAAGGTGACATATTATACCACCAGGTGTGAATGTGATTAGCTGTTACATGCCGTTTTGATGGTATAATTGGTATGATATGTCACATTTAATCCTAATCAGATATATGTCGGGAGATTACAACCGGGGGGGGTATACCCCGAACCTCGCTGAACATACCCAGACTTTCTTAGAAAAACCTGGCTCGACAGAGACGCAACTCGCAATAAGAGTTAAATGGTACCTCAACGCTCACTTTAGATTCAATTAGTTGAACCAGGTTTTCCGCTTTAGGTTCAATGCGCCTTCACATAAAAGGGGCGTTTATCGCGTCATTTGACTCATCCTTATGCAAAATGAAGCGAGCGAGAGCGGTGTATTTCACCCAAAACGACCAGTGTATTATTATGAACTCCTACGAGGAATTCAAAGTTCAAATCACAGCCAAGGGGAACACGGTTGCCCATAATATGGCTAGGGTGGGGTGGCGTGCTGGCAAAAAATAGCCGACCGTGTTGATTCGTAAGTGAAAAGATTCTGCATATTGTCCAAAAAATATCCATAGATGTGGTGCCAGCACGCTCCTACGAACATGGGGCCAAGTCAAAAATAAATATAAAAATATTATTCAATGTGGTAAATTGTAAGCATCCATTGGCCTAGGCTCCAACCTTTAATCTCATGTTGATTACCTGTAGCAAATAAAAAGAAAACCCAAATTAATACGACTGGGAGGGGGACCGCTCCACGCCCTTCAACACTTCGGAGGAGCTGGCTCTCGCCAATAACGAAGGTCGGCCGATGATGGTAGGAGTGGAAGGGGGGGATCTCCTCTGACCCCACTGCCTCCACATCCAAGGCGTTTGTAATGAGTATGTATTCATGTATTGGCAATGGACATAAATAATTGTCTTGCTAATCAAATGTGAAATGATTGAATGTAAATTAATTGTGTCATTTTTAGTTGAAGGAACACCCAAAAATGGTGACGCCATTGTCGGAGGAGGGGTTAGGAAGCTGCGCACGGCGATTTAAGTAGCCGATCTCCAGGTAGACTAAGGCTATGTTTACACGATGACGGTCTGAACAGAAGATGCAAAAGTGGCGTTGCGTCTTCACTTTTTATTCTGTGTTTAGACAAGCGTTTTCGGGAGAAAATCTGACGTGCATGCCAGGCGGCTAGGTGGTGCTGTGATACACTATCACACAACACCACCATGTCTGAGCGCATGTGTAGAATCTTACTTCTTCTCTTACCTACGCCGCGAAAAACAAAACATGGCTACTGCCGGTAACAAGAAAAATTTCGCCTGGTCAGACGAAATTTCACTTCACTGATACTATCCGTAAATATCCTGTACATTACGCGGAAGGCCTCCTGTACGCTTGTTTGAGCTGCCAGAGCAGCTTGAAGGTCCGACGCATGGAAATAATCTGACATATTTGTTTATTTCCTTGTACTGGCACATGTATGTGACGTAAACTCGTACGCGACGTAAGCAGATCTGAGAAGTGTTTGGCGTCTTGGCAGTGTAGACGGAAACGCTACGTTGGAGAGTATTAAACTTTTCCACTCTGGAGGGTAGTTTCAGATTTATGCGTTTTCATGCCCCAAAAACGCTGTCACCGTCTAAACGAAAGGCACTTCCAGTAATATTTTGTCGTTTTTACCTGCAAGCGTCCTCGTGTAAACGGGGCCTAAGCTGAAAACCTGCTCCCGACCAGGTTTGGTTGCGAGCATAAGTCACCATTGTGATACAGCGACGCTAAAAGAGATCAACTTTCTTGGTCCCGCTAACCCAGGCTTTGAGCTCAACATACCTTGCTATCCCTCTAATCGAGGTTCGTAGTACAGGCCCCGGGAGTCAGTGGGTGGTTTCGAGTAAGTGCTGTCGAGGGAACTGGTCTGATCCAGATCAACATTGTTTTGCAATTAGCAGCACTTAGCTGGACGAGAGCCACACGGAGGCGGTAGAGGACCCATGAGAGGACCCACCATTAGTGGTGTCGAGATTATGCCTCATGACCATAGCTCATGACACGTCAAAGCCTCTCAGCCAGATGAACCACCGAAGTGGTTCGACCTCAAAGCTTCAAATAAGTACGCTAGGGACACCTAGTGGTGAAATGATGATGAAAGAAAAAGAGTTTCCAGTGAACCCCACCCAAAATGTGATGTTTGCTTTGTGTGCTGATACAACATCAAATAATTTGAGAATTAAAGTCATTTCAGTGATACATGTGTGTGAGTGTGCCGTTCATAAATATCTCCCGAGCACATGGTAGAAAATAAATCATTTGGCAACAATTTTTACTAGTCATCCCGGCCAAAAAAGACTTGAATCTTGAAATCTTGGAAATTGGTAGGATCTTCTTTTTGTAAATGATGTGCCAATTATGAACCCATATTGCGGAAAAGCCCGAGATGAAGCCTCGAACATCACACGCAACGTCATTTCGCCTATGTGAATCCTACTCGATACGGAGCTTCGCTGGGGAAGGAGCCGACGTACTCGACACACGCACCGATGTCTCGACGCAAACCATAACATCACTACCCACCATGTCTGCCAGCTGGTTCAGGCCCAGGGTGAAGGTGGAGTTTCCAGCCTCGGCCTCCAGGTTGTGCTTCCTCACCAGCCTCCATTTGTTCTCCCAAACTGTCCTTCTGTACACCGCCTCCGCCTGGAAGAGACCATAGCAGACCATGGGCCCTATCTTGCACAGCGCAATTGACTTTCTACACCGACGCATGTAAGCCTTTGTGGCTGTGGACGGGTCCCTCGATTCATGGAGTCCCAGCAGTAAATATCCCTGTTCACTCCTAAAGAGTGGCGAAGTCACGCCCATTCCGGTAGAGCCCATGGGGCCTATGAGATAGAAAAATATGAATGGTCCCAGTCTTTATATGCCCTGGATTACACATATGTTGTTTGTGGATTCAAGTGATAATTTTTCATTCAAAGAAAACTAAAAAAATTTGTGAAGAAGTTTGATAATGTTATGTTTTGTGTGAGGCCGCTTTGTGAACTACAGCTCGTTGCTGCTCTCGACGCGAATGACGTCACCACCCGCACTTGGAACTCCGGTACAGACATGGCGATCTCTGCTCCACTTCACTGCTTTTTTCCAAGGGGAGGATAAAAGCATCGAAAGAGGTGAAAACCATTTTAAGTCGGGGCATGTGGAGAGCTTCAGTTATGCCGATGGGGAGATTGTCGGTCTTGTCCACGCCAGTCGCAGGGAGCGTGACGTCACATACGAGATGTGCAGTCTTCTCATTGTGTTTTCTCTACAACAGGGCTCTCAAACTCAACTTACCTGGGGGCCGCTGGAGGTAGAGTGTTGGTCAGGCTGGGCCACATCAAGTATTCCACAAAAAAAAGTAGCACAACTGACCCAATCTAAGTAAATGATCAGGCTATAATTAGATCAAGTTGGCTATGTAATCGCTGAACACAGGGGACATTTCATAGTGGTTGATAGAAAATCAGGACATTTAAGCGTCCTTTGGCTAACAACCTTTTGTCGGGACTCAGGACACGCAACTCAAAATTGGGACTTTCCCGGCAAAACCGAGACATCTGGTGACCCTATCACAAGTGATAAAAAAGCGTGGCAAGCGACTCAGCAAAAATGTGCATTTGACAACAACGCGCGGGCCGCACGAACACTAAACTTTGATGTCAAGTAGGGGGCCACAAAATATAATCCCGCGGGCCTCAGTTGGCCCCCGGGCCGCGAGTTTGAGACCTCTGCTCTACAGCCTTTAACTGAACCATTGCACAATAAACTCTTGTCAAGAAAAAATATCATTTAAGTCCACAAGCAACATATCTGTAATCCGGGGCATATAAAGACTGGGACCAGAAGATAATTACTTTCTCCCCATTGAAACCAATTCATATTTTTCGATCTCATCAGTCCCATGGGCTTTACCGGAAGGGGGTTGACTTCGCCACTCTTTACAAGTGGAGAACAGGAATGTGTCTGCGCAAAAAAATTCTGGATATCAATCAAAGGCTCATAATTATTTTTATACCATGTATTAATAAAATGCAAGTTTTCGTTTTTCAAAACACCATCTCAAGCGTTTTTTTTTTGCATGTGTTTTTTGCAGGAGGAGGGGTGGGCAGCTGAAATGGAGTCATAGTGAAACAAATGTTGTTTCGGCCCGGCATAATAATTGTTAAATAATAATTGTTGTCCAGATGGCAGGAGTTTAATTTCAAGAGCACATAGCCCTGCGCCATTGAGCAGTTTTCATAGGAAGGAATGGGCGCCATTTTTTAATCCACTGTCCTTTCTTTAATTGGTCCATGGTTTGCACCCGGCGCAAAACTGAGTTTCCCCGCAGCAAACTCGCGCCACACTTGCGCCCTGAGAGGCCTGTCGGCGAAAAGCAGAGACGCGTTCCGGCACAAATAATACATGCCGCTATCTTACAGATCTATTTTGCAATTGAGCCACTGACCGAAAATATCCTGGTTTTAGTGCCCTAGCCTAGCGGATAGCGCAGTTGGTGTTGCTATTTTGACAGGCAGGTCGAAACTGTAACATAGCTTATACACACGTAGGCTATACACAGCACAAACATGCAAACAATTAGCCTAATTTATGATGTCAAAAATTGTCATGCAACTGTCTCATCTGAGACTGCAAACGTGCTGTCAAAATATAAACTTGTCAGTTTCAAATGCGCTCATGGCTCTTAAAGGAGATGACTCTCATTGGTTGATTGCATGTCACGCCCAAAACACACCTACGAGTATTCAGACCAAGCCATTTTAGATTTGCATTAGGAGCAAGAGTCAGTTATCCACCGGTATAACAGCATCAGCGGCAGAGACCCGCCCACAAAGCTACTTGGTTTTGCGCTTCTCACTTGCGTTTCAGACTGTTAAAATAGGGCCTGTGTGTGTGTGTGTGTGTGTGTGTGTGTGTGTGTGTGTGTGTGTGTGTGTGTGTGTGTGTGTGTGTGTGTGTGTGTGTGTGTGTGAACATGTAAGTGTGGGTGATTATGTGAGTAAGGGTGTAGGTGTGTGTATGTGTGCGTGTGCGTGTGCATGTGTGTGTCCGAGTGAGTGAGTAAGGGGGGGAGGGGGGGGGTCGTACCTTATCGGTGTACACCTTCTGGAACTCGGCCTTCCATGCTTCCCATTGGTCGTTGAGGTGAGGGGAAGCGAGGCCGAAGACCGCAAAGCTCAGGAAGAGAGCCAATGAGCGCATGCTAGAAGAATAGACATATAGATGTTAATGTATATAAAAGATAAATAAAATGTGCTTCCATAGCACTCTAATCTGTGGTCACCCACAGTGCTTTACAACTACTTACCACCCATTCAGAAACCTATTCTTATCCTTTGAGGAGAAGACCCTGAATGTTCATTTAGACGAATAGAAGAAATGTCCAAACCAAATGAACAAGAGGCAAAATCTCTTTGGGGAACTTAGATACATTTTCTTGATATACATACATCATACATGTACTTTGTTGAGTACCAGTAAGAAGAAGAGATTAGAAGCATGATCTGATCAACCTTTTCTAATAACCCTTTCTGTCATTACTCCACTAACTTTCAATCAAAATTATTCCACAACACAACGTTCCTCCTTCTCTGAGAAATCGGTGTTAGTCAATGATTCTGCTAATGAATGACGGCGTGATGGAAAAAAGTGATCTCAATTTACCTTTCTCAAGTCCAACAGAGCTGACGTCTTGTCTCCTGAATGATGGCAGTTGGTCTTTGTGCCTGTGTTTGCTTCTCCAATCACATAGGCCGATACTGAAACAAACAAAAACTTCCCCTTTCATAGAAAGGACAAGTAAAAGTGAAAGAATAAACAATTGGGCGGGTTCCCTCGACTGTGGTTTTTGAACCCATTGACGATTAACTGGAATGAATCCATTACAGTCCTTACCTCTTGGCAGTTTAAGGGTTTCTCTTTTTGGCTCACATTCTTTCGAGGCACATGTAAAAAATATTTTTTGTTATCTCTGTAGTATCAGGTACACAGTCTGCATGTTTCTGCTACACCCACACTCAGCGATTACTAATCTCTGCAGGATGCATGCTTTGCACAGGGTTTGCAAGGAAGTTGCAGTCCTAGAAGGTTGAGTGGAATGATGCTTGTTCTTCATTCCTAATTACTGTCATATTTCTTCCTTGCACGCAAAATACTGAGACAAACTCCTTGCATGGGTAAACTAAATCGCCCTAAAAGCCCGCTTCTTATTGGCTCTCTGCCTCCATAAGTTTCACTTTCATAAAGAAGTGTGTCATTTCAAAGTACTGTGATTGAAAAGCAAGGTGGATTTCCCGAACCACCCATTTAGAATTCCTAATTACTGTCATATTTCTTCCTTGGACGCAAAATACTGAGACAAACTCCTTGTACGGGTTACCTACTTGATTGGTTGAGCTAAATCGCCAAATAGTCTGCTCAATGTCTGCTCCCTGCCTCCATTTGTTTCTCTGCCACTCAGAAACTGCATTTCACGGACCTGTGATTGACAGGCAAGGAGTTGTCCTGATTGGTCGGAATTGAACCTGGAGCGGTTAGAAATTTAAATTGGTGCAGATACCTATTCCTAGGAACATATCTCGGAAACTAGATACTAGATAATATTTATAGTTAGTTATGGTAACAGGACCTGGTTTCAGCATTGATTTGTGCTACAAATCGTTCATTCAAATCAGGCCTTCGTCGCCTCAGTCGAAAGTAAATTTCGCAGTGATGACGATAGATGTACTCTTAATCACGCGAATGAAGATATTGTAGCGACCCTGGGACATTTAAATAGTTTGTGTGTTATGTGTTGCATTGTATTTCGTTGTCCGTTATGCCAGTTGTTCTATGTGCATGTATTGCAAAGTTCTTCTTGTCAATCAGTGTGGGGGCGAATCATCATGTCAGCTGGGGGAGGGCCTTGGAAGAACAGGAGGGTGGGGGCTTGCATGATGCAGGGACCGGGTTGGGGGTTGCCCGGGTATCCGGTGTTGGTTAGTGTGGCATTTCTGCATTTCTTCCTTCAAATACTTATGACTGGACATCGTTATGTCACCGGCGAAGGTCATTACAATATGTAAAAGAAGCAATCGCTTTGGATCACAGTGTTGGACTCAAACAAGAATCACCCTGCCACCCTGCCAACAGGCAGGAAGGACAGAGAATACACCATGTAACTCTCTCTCTCTCTCACTCTCACACACCCTCTCTCTCTCTCTCTCTCTCTCTCTCACTCTCTCTCTCTCTCTCTCTCTCTCACTCTCACACACTCTCTCTCTGTCTCTCGTTTGGCTGAGGCTGTTACTGCCGTGCGTCACCCATCCTTTCCTCTTCCTGACTCCCGGGAAGGGGTAGGGAGGGAAAAAAAGAGGACCGGGTATAGTGCTGATCAGCGCAGCTTCCGAAAGCAGCAGATGGCGATCTGCTGAGTCAGCGTGAGCTGCCTTTCGGTGACACCGGAGGAAGTACCTGACCGAGTATTGCTGGAGCGGGAGGAGACCCTCACTGCGCTTTAGTTATGGTTTCAGATGAAATGTCTTGTGTGTTTTTGTAGGGTTCCCCAAGTGTCCCCCCCTGTTCCGTTATCTATATAAGCCCGTTTCATCAGGTTGTGTATAGTCAGATGTAGAGCCTGTGAAGTCCTTGCAAACTGCACCAACAAATGTGTCATCAACTTTCAGCATCAGAATAGTTTGTGATTTAATAATTCACAATATGCAATCCATTTTCATTCTCCCATTGTCTCGCATCTGTCGGCAAACAAAGCTCCCTTTCAAATCAAATCAAATCAATCAAATCAAATCAAATTTATTGTCATTTTGTTGATCGAACAACAAAACGAGAAGGCGTTTCTCAGGGATCAAGATCACATACATTACAAACAAACGTCCCAATGATGAATAAAAAAATAATAGATAATCTTTCCCCACGACTTCTCTGTGTGAAGATTAAGTCCTTACGTGTGAAGCGTTCATGTGCTCCCTCACTCACCATAGAACCACCTGCACGAGATCAGGACCTTGGCAAACACCGCTCTATGATTGCATTGTAATACGCTACGCCCCCCCCCCCCCCCCCCCCGCCCCCCTGAATACCATGCCCCTGTGATGAGTGAAGAGCTTCAAAGATTAAGCCTATAGTCAGTGAATTATTATACTCAACTTGGGCTGTATGTCAGAATTCGTAATGCAACAATGTGTGCCTTGAGAACAGAGTTGTCCTCATCATTAGGCTACACCCACTTACTACTTCTGTACTACTTACCACTCCCCCCCCCCCCCCCCCCCCATCTGCTGTTACCTAAAGCTCCTCACTTGGCTGACCCCCAGGACCTGCCTCGCGCCATCCCATCCATGCATTCTGGAGCGTGTCCATCCATGAGTACATAATCCACCCCCACCATCCCAGCATGAGTGCCACACTGCCAGTGTGTGTGTATCTAGGACCAGGTGGTGGTTGTCCAGGAAATATGGCGAGCTAGAGAGAGAGAGAGAGAGAGAGAGAGAGAGAGAGAGAGAGAGAGAGGAGAGAAAGAGGAGAGAGAGAAGAGAGAGAGAAGAGAGAGAGAGAGAGAGAGAGAGAGAGAGAGAGAGAGAGAGAGAGAGAGAGAGAGAGAGAGAGAGAGAGAGAGAGAGAGAGAGAGAGAGAGAGAGAGAGAGAGAGAGAGAGAGAGAGAGACTTAAGTTATAACAACACACCACACACACAAAACAGAAATTACTTAGCTGTTGAAGATTAGGCGTTCTTTCCATTGGCCACATTGTGTGTGTGTTTGTCCTTGTATGTATTATTATAGGATAGGTTATTTAGGAGAGAAGAGCCAGCGTTGGCAGTGTTTTTTTCTGTTGTTAGACCAATTTGAAAGGAAGAAGAACAACAAAACTCTAAATAGAGTATTAGCAGTAAATAACCCCAATTTTAAGATCTGAGATTGAACATGATGCTGCTAGAACTGGAATTCTACATGATGGATGAAAGGGTGAGTTGAAAAGCCTTTCTGTTTATGGTTCACAACTTCACTAAACTATAATTAAATCAACTATTATGATTTAATTTATTATTTTCTTTCTTTGATTTAGATCTTTTGATTTAGGCAGTCCATAGATGAGACTCTGTTATTTTCAACAAAGACCAAAAAAACCCATTGTTCCCACCTGTTATTTGACTAGTGTTCCTTCTATTCCATAATGCCTCAGTTACCTGGTTAGTGAAAGTGCTTTCCACTAATGGTGAAGTTAACAGTGGTTTTCACCAAATAACTGACAAAGATCTAACTTTGATGTTTTTCAGAGTTTGTTTTTCACATGCCGGTCACTTGCAGTTTGGTATTTAGCTCGCTAGACATGAGTAATTTAAGCGGTCTTTCCGAAGAACATTTTAATAGATTCTCTGTACAATTCGTTTTTTGGAAGATTCTTCCATGTTTGAATTTAGTTGAGAAACTTGACGTTTTAATAACATCACCAAAGTACCTTGACTTTGTTTGTGGAGTGACTCTCATGTATTAATCCTCGGAGTTAACTCCATAAATGACAGAAGGCTAACTGGATTAAGCAATTATTACCACCCTTTAAAAGGCCAGGTTCATGTCTCGGAGATAACGATGGATTAACTAACAGTATGTCATAGAGCACAATTTATCCTCAGTGGAAGGAAAAACAACATCTGGTAGTTTATTATCTGTATCAAGGATTCCTTATCAAGGATTAAAGTGCAGCTGCCCTTAGTCCCAATATGCCCGAGACTAAATTAGCTGTGGCTGCGTGCTCATATCTCGTGAATGTCCACAGACTTTAATTTGTTTAATTAAACAGTCAACCCAAAGCTCTGCAGATGGCAAACGTCTTCTCAGTTCTGAGAGAGTTTGAGAGTAGCTGCTGCTTTGTAAATCGATGAGATAGTCATTTTATATTCATGCTTATAATCCGTCAAAACCTTGACATCCTATATCGATTTTGGCTGCTCCTGACAGAAAGGTATTATCTTTTATTGCACAATGATTCCCATTTTGATTAAATGTCTAAGGCAAATTATGTGCAGTAATGGTTATAACTGCCCATAATTTGCTCTTCATTCCAGTATAAAGCAGTAACCAGACCTTTTCAAATGTTGACTTTTCTGCTTTATTTTGTTCTTCTATTAGGAAGACTTGCCTTCATCCACAGGTTTTTGGTAATGAGAATCTACTGGCATTTGTCCAAGAGGTAAGCATACCATGACCTTCCATAGGCAAATGCTACGTTTTTTATTATCAATTGTAGACATGCATCCAATTTTCATATAATGCTGACATAACCTGATTGGGTGATTGGGTAGTTTAACAGAACGATTCCAGCTGGAGTAGGGTCCTTTTAGAGACCTTGCCAAATGTTGGCCTCTGTGATGTTGTGTTTGTGTTGTGTTGCAGTTGCGTTAAATACACAGTTTCATGCACGTCATGCACGTCTGTTGCCGATCTTCTTTGTCTTGCTATAAAGGCAAGCCGCCAAATGTTTAAGACGCCTGGAGTGCAGTGGCGGCTAGGCTTGGTGGCTCTCTGCCTGTGGGTGTTCGGGGTGGTGTACACCAAAGACACAACCTGGATGTGTCCCCAAACCTGCCGATGCAACAGCAGAACCCTGGAGGCCAACTGCTCCGACTGCCAGCTTGGGGTGGTTCCAGACGGGTTCCCAGCAGGACTGTCGACTTCTGAACCTCACTCACAACTACCTCAAGATCCTGGTGAGCCAGCAGTTCAAGACGTTGACGCAGCTTGTGGAGTTGGACGTAAGCGACAACCCCCTAGTGATGATTGAAGCTGAAGCCTTCCTGGGACTACGCAGCCTGCTCACGCTTCGCCTTGCCCGCAACCGTCTCAGGGTTATTCCTGCAGGGGCGTTCAAAGGCCTGCCGCAACTGAAGCTGCTGGACATACGGGACAATCAGATACTCGTATTGCTGGACTTCACCTTCCAAGACTTGCCGTCTCTGCTGCGCATCGACACAGGCCGAAGTGATCTGGTCTTCGTTTCACCACACGCCTTCACCGGATTGACCAATCTGCGAGAGTTAAACGTAGACAGATGCAATCTGACTGCGGTGCCAACCGAGGGACTCAGACCGCTGAACAGGCTTGGGACGCTCAGCTTTCACCGGCTCGGCCTCACCACACTGACCAACTATTCTTTCCGATGGTTGGGGAACCTCAAGAAGCTTGTCATCTCCCATTGGTCCGTTCTGGAGACCTTGGAGGGAAACAGCCTCTTTGGCCTGAATCTCACCTTCCTGACTGTAAGCCACTGCAACCTCAGCGTCGTCCCATACGCCTCGTTGCACCATCTCGTATACCTTGTGCACCTTGACTTGTCCTTTAACCCCATCCGGTACGTGCGTGGGAACTTGCTCAGAGACCTGCTGCGCCTCCAAGAGTTCCACCTGGTGGGCGGCCAACTGCTCCGCATCGACCCCAGAGCCTTCCACGGTCTGGCCCGGTTCAAGGTGCTCAACGTTTCGGGAAACCTTCTGAAAACGCTCGAGGAGGGGGTCTTCAGTTCGGTCAGCAGCCTAGGTGTGCTGAGACTCGACGACAACCCCCTGGCCTGCGACTGTCGGCTGCTATGGGTGCTGCGAAGGCGGGTCCATCTCGTCTTCGACAGGCAGCCGCCGGTGTGCACCACCGAGGTCCGGTTCCAGGGCTGGAGCTTTATGGATTTTGCCGAGGTCGATCTCCCGGGTCCGTTTACCTGTCGCCGCTCTCGAATAGTGAACCGCAAACCTCAACACGTGCAGATAGCCGAGGGATACACGGTTCATTTGCACTGCAATGCAGAGGGTGATCCGACGCCGTCGGTCAGCTGGCTAAACCCACAGCGTGTTCAGCTGTCGGCCTTCGGGAGGCTGCAGGTCCTCGCTAACGGCTCTCTGGAGGTTCGCTATGCACAGGCGCGGGACAGCGGTGTTTATGTCTGCCTGGCGTCTAACGCCGGGGGGAACGACAGCATTCACGTGAGTCTCGCAGTGAGAGGCTTCTCTCGTTCGTCCCGAAACTCCTTGCTTTTCAACGAAACCCAGTCGTTTCCGTTTGAGGTAAAAACACTGGCGGTTGCGATCACCATTGGGGTTCTTTCATTCTTTAGTTCGGTTACCATTTGTTTTATTTTCATGTTTCTCTGGAGTAAAGGAAAGGGACAATACAAGCACACAGCAACGATTGAATATGTGCCGAGAAGTGCAGTGTCAAATAACAACAACGGAGGCAAAGGCCATGGGGAGTCCAGCAGGTTCACAATGAAGCTGATATAGGTTATTCATTGTATCACACGCTTCTGCTGACTGTACACACGTGAATGGTTGTGTCTTTATGTATGGCTAAAGTAATTATAAATGGAAGGAAAAACGGGTATTGATCGAACATGTTATCATCTCATGGGGCGCAAGTTAAGCTTGCCCCAAGTTGTTTGAAAACAGCTGAAGTTATTACAGTTGGATGTACAATCACATATAACATTTTGTAGCATACTATATATAGGCTGAGCTGCTGAATAGGTGAATGCATGCCCCCTAATGTTGGTTATTAGCATTGAATACTTAAATACTAATACTAATATTTTAACATTAGATATATTTTGAAATGATGAATACTGTTGATTACTATTTTTTAAGAAATGCCACAAGCTGGAATGCACTTTAGGAAGGTCATGTAAAATATATAAATAAATAAATAACCTGTAACCTAAATCACAGCATGCTACCTCAATTCCCAATTTCACATTCGGAGAATGGAAGATGACGTGGGTCCAAAATGAATGAATAAATAAAATAAATGTAACGTGTCTGTGGATTCTTGATTCTGGTGTCATGATTGAATATAACCTCAGAATTATCTTACACAATGCCTTGGATGCTGAAATAAATTATTATTCTCAATGAGTCACATACTTAATGTTGCTGTCTGGGATGAATAAAAAACATCTAGCTTTATGTTACATTTAGTCAATTACACACAGTTTTTGATTGTTGAATTCAATCAAATGATGTTGTAGGCTATTGCGTGTGGCATGAGCTGCATAGTACAGCTAGTAGTTAATTAAGAAAAATATAAAGAAAATAAAGAAGAAATCCATAAAATAATGCACATCAACTATATCAATGTACGCAATAAGTATGCAGATGACAAAGCTGAGAAGAAACATTCATAAACAGTGCACAAGTTTATCACCGCGTCATGAAATGAAGGAGGGCGTATCTTCAGTCGACCGTCACGTGAGCCAACCCGGAAATACTCTACTACTACAACAGGAACACTACGAGCTATGAGTAGCTTTAGCTAACGCTGGCTTATCACCTAAATCACATGGATTGATTGTTTTTAGAGATTCAAAGTGCGCCAGAAGACGTGCGACACTCATTCCAGTGCAACAACAAAACGACAGTCTCTGTGAATCTTTAAAAAGTGTCTCTAGTAGACGTTATTCTCCTCTTGTTGGCTAGTGTTAGCCACCACAACAATGAGTCTGGCGGTAGCCCGAGAACCCCGCAACACTGCGGGGAATCGCATGTCAAAACTCCTCGATGCTGAAGAGGAGGACGACTTCTACAAGACTACCTATGGCGGGTTCAATGACGTGAGTAAAATTAGTAAAGCTGGTGCATTAAATGATTTACTGTAGCAAGTTTGCGATCTGTTATGAGTAAAGCGGTTTATGGCATTGCATACTGCTCATCTCTCTGGATCTCTTCATGTCGCTTAAAAGTTAAAACCTATGTGTCATAACTTGCTATATATGTCATAACTTGCAGCACACCATTTAGGTATTCCCTTCCAGCTATCACTGTACCCACAGGAGGCGTTTGAAGGCTTTTAAACTCTCAAATAGTGCATATCTATTGTCAGCTTGGGTCATCCTGTTTGTTTCAGCACGCCATAAATCGACTTTTGTCATGTATGAGTATCATTCGGTTAATAAGTCTGAAGCGTTCAATCACTTTGGAAATGTTGACTGCGCCACAAACTTCTGACAGCAAGTGGCTCACACAAAACAAACGTGGATTTTTGTGTAACCAAAAGCATGCCGATATAAAAAGGATACCCCAAGAGGTCAATAGAGGTGCCATCTACCACATCATCGCCATTGAATACATTCTGATGATTTATATTTGGATGAATAGGGGACATTGGGTGGAATATAATTGGGAGGGAATTGCTACTAAACCAACCGAATGATACTGCGAATGCGTAAATCCTCTTAGACTAGAATTTCAATATCCTCCCCCTCTCAGGATATACTGTGGAGGGATGGAGTTTCTTCCTATACTCTCATTCAGCCGTGACGACATTATAGGAAGGCTGTTCAGTGAACGTCCTGTTGACCCCTCTGCCCCCAGGAATCGGGGGATGACGAGTACCACGGCGAGCACTCGGACACGGAGGACGAGGTGGACAGCGACTTCGACATCGACGAGGGAGACGAGCCCGACAGCGACCAGGAGGACGCGGCGCCGCGCAAGAAGATGCGAGTCGTCACTAAAGCCTATAAGGTAAGAACCTCGATGGAGGATTTGCTGGGATTCAGAATTTGTAGAGGTGTTGTGGTTCATCTACATGCCTCTTTCTGGATTATTTGACAATAATATATAGGCTTTTTTTTTAATATATATATATATATTATATAATTATTAGATTATGTTTTTAGGTGTCACATTTTAATAACCTTTTTTTTTATTCTTTCAATCACTGTTGCCAAGGATAATCTTATGGTACTTCGTTGTGATGAGTCGCTCCGCTAGTTAAAGAAGGAAATCTTTTTTCTCCTTGTGGCCGATTCCAGGAACCCATTAAGGTTGCGAAGCCCAAGCCCAAGAAACCGGCAGAGGAACAGAAGAAGACGGAGAAAACCAAAGTAGAACTGAAGAGGAAGATACCAGTGGAGTTCGAAGACTTTGCGGAGAGTAAGTCATAATGCCATGCATCCCATAATATGACCTGTCTTGACACTGTAGGAGTGCCTGGTACTATTAATCTATAAGCGCTCATACGGTACTGTGATGTAGAGATGCTAGTTGCTAAAAGGAAAGGAGAATGTAATGTTTTCAACTATTGATCGTGTACAATAACTATACAACATTATAATTTTTATAAAGTAGTAGTAGTAGTGCTTACCAGGGCTCCACATCAGAACCAAACCCGAGGTGTGATGCTCACACATCACACACGGCTAACGCGTTGCTCCCCTCCCGCTCCCCCTCAAAGATTCAAAGGTTTTTATTTGTCACATACTCATGCAGGATGTGCAGTGAAATGTTTGTGTGACATACTCTGTATTTATGTGCTTAAAATAGCAATAAAATACAACAGAATCAATAGAATAAAATAAAACTAAATATAAGTTTGCACAGAAATGAAGAATATTGTAAGTAGATATGAAATTAAAACGGGTTAAATAGGGAGATGTACAAATAGCATATCCCTGCGTTCACCCATCGCTCTGCTCCTCCCCCAGCCCGTAAGTCCGTGCGCCAGTCCACCAGCGAGCACACGCGCAAGACCAACCTGCGGCTGCAGGAGCGCCAGGACGCCCCGCGGCGGAGGAGGGGGGCTCACCGGGATCGCCCTCTGACGCAGGACGAGCTGCTGGCCGAGGCCAAGATCACGGCGGAGGCCAACATCCGCTCGCTAGGTGAGGGGGAGAACTCGAGGCGCCCACGGCCAGAATGGGGGTAGGAATACAGCTGAAAGGAGGTCGACTTTATTCCATCGCAGAAGAATGGAAACGTACCCTTTCAGGCAAAGCCAAGGCAAAGCGAGACACTTTGTTTGAACAAGACCCGGTGTATACATCACGCTTATTCATTTTAGCAATAAGATTGAAGTCTGGCAATGCAAATTTGGTTTTGTGATGGGCCGAAAGGTATCTTTTGTCTCTCTGTGTCTCTGTATGTGTCTGTGTGTGATCATGATGAAACCAAATTTGCATTGCTAGACTTCAGTCCTGTCGCTGAAAGCAAATCCGTTTTACACACTGAATAAAATGTCTGTCTTCCCCCCCCATAGAGAACTACGAACGGCTGGAGGCGGACAAGAAGAAGCACGTGCACAAGAAGCGGCGCTTCGACGGCCCGACCATCCGCTACCACTCAGTACTCATGCCCCTGGTGTCCCACTCGCTCCTGAAGGAGGAGAACGTGGACGTGGAAGGGTAAGGTCCCCCCCCCCCCCCACAAAGCCGTACACCGCTCACCTAGGGCTGTGCGATTATTTGAATTATAACCCTAACGCTATTACATTTTTTTTATGTATTCATTTTACTCATTAAAACACTTGTCGAAATTGCACAGAGCAGCTGGATACTGATTTGTGCATTGTTTTCGATTTGAACATTTTCTGTATTATTTTTTTCAGGGGGAATTTCAAAGTTCTCATTTACAAAGTGTTTTTTTGTAGGGAAATGCAGAATAAATGCATCATGCTCTCAGACTCAAAAATAATCGTTGGTTTCAATATTGAACAAAATAATCGCAATTATGATTTCTGTCGTAATCGAGCCAAACCCTACATTCACCTCCAGGGAGCGCCATTTGATTTAGGAGACAACCCAACCACAAACCACCAGTAACCCCCCCCCCCCTTCTCATCCCTCCCTCCCTCCAGCCTGGACCAGGACGTCCCCGCGACCACCTCCGCCGCCCACCCCGCCTCCACCTCGGCCACGCCCATCCCCCCGGCGGGCCTCTGCTCGCGGACGTACATCACCTTCAGCGACGACGACGCGCTGGAGACGGCCATCCCCGCCGCGGCGCAGGCCTCGGTGCCGCCGCCCATCCAGGAGATGTGCCCCGTGACGCACAAGGCGGCGCTGTACCGCGACCCCGTCACCGACATCCCCTACGCCAACGCCCGCGCCTTCCGCATCATCCGCGAGGCCTACCGCAAGTACGTGGCGGCGCACGGCTTCCCCAACCCCGGGGCCGTCGGCACGGCGACGGGGCTCCAGCCCTCGGCCGCCGCCAAGGGCGTCCGGCAGAAGATGGCGGTCAAGCAGGGCGCCGTGGCGACGTAGGCGCGGTCGCCGTGGCGACAGAGGCGCGGTCGTCGCGGTTACCTAGTTGTGGTCAGACGCGACGGTGGTATTTTTGTGTTCCTTTTTTGTTTTTGTTTTGTGTGTTTTTCTACCTGGGGTGGGGGGGAAACAAGACATTAAATGGACAGACTTTATTGCAGGGGCAGAAGGGTAAGACGTTGTCCTCGGTGGCGTTTTGTGGCTTTGTTCCATTAATTACTTTAAATGTGGAAATGGAAAGGGGTGAGTGGAGTCCCATTGATGAGCATCCTGTTAACGTCCAATCATGAAACTAATGCTTCCATTGACTTTCAAATGGTATGAATAAAACAAATGTAATATTGAGGTCAAAGGCGCACGTTTTTTATCCTGCTATTGCTCATGCAATAATACTTTTGTCAGAAGAAAGAAATCTGAAATAAATGACATTTCAATTAGCAGAATCCATTTTAATTATGGCCCATTTTCACAACAACCACAAAACAAGTGGCTGAATCCTACTTAGTCATTGTCAATATCATCACATTCTTTTACCAGTTCTTAGGAAAAGGAGGTAGGCCTATACAATAATATAAATGCTTAACTGCATGGTTCTGCATATTTCCCTCTCTCTTCTAGTTGGGCTTGGCTTGGCTGTCTAATACATCTTGTTCCTTATTCATCAAAGGAATTAAAAAAAAACAAACACAAAACGTATACACGCCGTGATGAAGGCCAGGAATATATTACCCAGCCGTTGTGTTTGTGAAGACAAAATGCTGCTGAATAAACGCTGGTGCTTCTGAAGTTGCTGATGTATGTGCTTGCGCAACATAAAGCCAAGGGTGACGCAAAAAAACAACCGAAAAAGACCTGCAGAGAACCGCCGGAGCTAAGCAGATTTCAGACGGCTCGTTCATTAGTCAAAATCACAGCTAAGCTTGTCATTGGCATTTACGCTTTTCATAATTATCTAAGCACCCTTGTTTTTATTTATTTATCTAAATGCCTTTTAGTGCTCTGAAGGATCTTTTTGCATTCCTTCTCGTTCTCACGAGAACCAACAATTTGTGATGTGAGACTTCCCGAGGCCCGGACGTAATATTTGAAATGAGTTATTGAATTGTTTGTTCGAATTTTGTAAATGCCTTTTCATTTAACCATTTCGCTGTGCATCGACTTATTTTTAAACTCCTGCGGAGCTGATCTTGAAGACAGATCTCGTTCCTTCTCAAGGCTTCCTCCTTTTCTCCCCCGCAGAGAAGGCGTTGTTTGGCCCTGCCTCAGATTTAACTGTAGGCTATGCTCCATATTTCTTTTTTACCCGGTGATTGGGAAAAAGGTGGAACTACGGCCAGTACCTTGGGGCTGCATTTAACCTCCATTGTTAAACATTCCACCTTCACAAATGATGTAATTGAAAACATTTTAGTATAGTACACACACACACACACACACACACACACACACACACACACACACACACACACACACACACACACACACACACACACACACACACACACACACACACACACACACACACACACACACACACACACACACACACAGCAGTACTATGTATGCGTTTAATGCCTCAGCTTTCAGACCAGGAAGGGAAGAGTGTGTGATTGTATCCTCACTTGTTCTAGTATGGTAGTTGCCATGGCGATGCGTGTAGGTGGTGTAGTCCGTGCTGTACTCTGCGCTGTACACCCCACCCCCCGCCCCCACCCCCTCTCCCTCTTCCTCGCGCTCTCTCTCTCTTGCCTATTCTCTGACCATGTAGGCCTACTCCATCATACATCGCTCTGCATAGTTATTGCGGACCTTTTTAATGACATCGTGTGATCGTTGACTGCATTGTTTTGCACCAGTCTCTGCGATGTCTGTCGTTTCATTGCTTAATCTCCCCGTTATTAGTCCCTCTGTTATTTCATCAGTTTCCATGGCAATGGGCTTGTGAGTGAGTGAACGGGTGAATGAGTGAGATTGATGGAGAAGGCAGAACATCTGGTATAGTCACTTGTTTTATTGTGTGGTCTGCAGCCTAGGCCTACCGAATCCCATGTTGGTTTTTTTTCTCCAAATGTGAGAATCTCATGCTGTGATTTGATGGGCCTCTGCAGCAGAAATTTAACTTGTGCATAAAAACAATACACAGGCCTGTAATTTTACTACAATGTAACCTGCATTGGATTGCACAAAAAATACTTTGAATCTAGAAAGGATTTGAGTCCGAATTTTGTTGATTTACTGAATTTCAGGGATTTCACATTTTTTACATTAAAGCACAGGATTTATACACAGCCCTGGCTGCCGGCTTTTGGAAACAAATGAATGAAATCGCCTTTTCAAAACTAATCAGAACTCGATAACCATCACCATATAGCTATTTTTTCCCCATCCTGCAAGTTTTTTTCCTTGGCTCTCGACAAACTGATAAAAAGTGCACGGTGCCGTGGTACGGAGGCGTTGGTTTCCGTTTAACGCTCATCTCCGCCCTTGAGGGAGCGACTTCAAGCTCTGCCGAGCGTCTTGTTCGCAGATCCATGCACAACCACAGATAGCCTCCCAAAAACGAGCTGCGATGGCCACGAGAGGAACGCGCGGGTAAACAGACCTCGGCGACCGTCTCCGGTGATTTTACGCGATGAATTTGGACGTTAGAGACTGCGTCCCCTCTCCTCCTCTTCCGCGCGGCGGGATGAACTGCGGACGCATGCCAGGAGTCGCTGCCTCGGCGCCAATCAAGGGGCGAGTAGAACGCGCTCGAACCGCCGCCACCGACCGCTGCTGACGCCACTCCGGAGGTTCGGGCTGCTATATGTGCGCGCTTTAATACCCAGCGTGGCATGGTTCTGCTGGTGGACGCGGCTCTCTGGTGGCGGATCGTAGGGTCGATGCGCACGGATCGTATGGATACCCACCTCGCCTTACACAGCGGGCACATCCAGGGTATTTATCCACTCTCGGTATAGCACTAATCTAAACGCCATTGCGTCGATTTGTCACGATGTGCGGTGGAAACCTACACCAGGACCAGCGTAGCAGGTTATATCTGTCAAATCAAACTGTTCTTCTTGTCAGATGAAACCCAAAACCCAATTGGCTGCCCACCACTTGAGACTCCGAGGTAACACACGACACCTGGTGACGCGGAGTCTCACTCTGCCTTGCGTTAAATGAAACGATTGAACATGAAAAGCACCGCTCTCCGTCTAAAAAATACGATCGGTTCAACGTTTTCCCCGCGTAATTGCACAGAGATCCCGCCGGATTGTGTGTGTGTCGGCAGAGAGTTGATGCGGGAGGTGCAGGCGGAGGAGAGACACGGGAGAGTTGCTGCCATAGCTACGAGGCATGATCGCTCTTCCTCAGTTATGGACTCGAGCGTTATGTGAGCAGCACCCTTGGAAGTCTGTTAAGCTATGGACTAAGACTGGCGTGGACACTTTGCTTGAGGGATGATGCGGAGGTATAGCCGCACAGGGAATCGATCAGTCCCCGTGAAATCCTAGGATACAGGTCTGTCACTCAGAGACCGGGACGCTGCATCCTCTCCGTTGAAACCCTTCTCTCAGGTAAACCGATTTGATCCTACTTATCGAGCCTGGGAAATCGGAAACACCGCAACCCTCATCCCGTTCCCCGTCCCCAAGTACGGCTGACGTCTATCACCCTGCCTGTCGATGTAGGCCGACTCAAGTTGTTCCCCGAAGTGACCATCATCTGGAAGTCCTGTACTTTTGGGTGAGTGACATTTTGCTCATCTTCCCGCCATTGCTGATCGCGTCCAATGTATCATCCTGCTATCCTACAATGCCTCAGAAAAGCTATCAGCTATAGCTCATATACAGGATGTGTGATGTATGGTGCATAGTGGTTGATTGTGTTGATTGTGTGTGAGATGTAGCAGGATACGTGTGGGTTTATTCATGGGATGATTTCTTCTGTACTGTAGAAAGACAAATGCCATACATCTGTGCATCCATCAATTATTACTGTCCAGGATCCATGGGAGGTGTGAGGGTGTGTGTGGGTGTGTGTGGGTGTGGGGGTGGGGGTGGGTGTGTGTGTGCTGGGGGGCATTCCCAGTAGCACAAGGGGCATACGGCATAAGGAAGGGGGACCCCCTGAATATTTAATCATTCCATCACAGGAGTATCTCTCTCCGCGAACGCGAACGCACACACACACACACACACACACACACACACACACACACACACACACACACACGCACACACACCTACAACTAGCGACACACACACACACACACCACACACACACACACACACACACACACACACACACACACACACACACACACACACACACACACACACATAGCACACACACACACACACACACACACACACACACACACACACACACACACACACACACACACACACACACACACACACACCTACAACTAGCGACACACACACACAGACACCTAGAGACTCACGTACACCTAGAGAGAGGCACACATAGAGAGACAGAAAGACAGACACACACCCACACCTGTCAAACAGGATCCTGTGTGTGTGTGTGTGTGTGTGTGTGTGTGTGTGTGTGTGTGTGTGTGTGTGTGTGTGTGTGTGTGTGTGTGTGTGTGTGTGTGTGTGTGTGTGTGTGTGTGTGTGTGTGGTTGGGGGCATTCCCAGTCTCACAAGGGGCAGAGGGACCCCCATAGTAATTAAACATTCCATCACAGTAGTCTCTCTCTCACTCCACACACACACACACACACACACACACACACACACACACACACACACACACACACACACACACACACACACACACACACACACACACACACACACACACACACACACACACACACACACACACACACAGACACAGACACACACGCACGCGCACAGAAAGACAAACATCGAGAGACACCCAGTGCTCACTCGCAGAAGCAATATCTTTCCTGCTTCTCATTTCGCTGCCCCAGTGGGAGAGGCAGAAGTTGATATTTGGACACATTGAGGGGCAGGTTCTATAAGCTGGCAGGCATCTTTTCTACCACAACACAACCGTACACTCCTCCGATACAGGCTGGCAGAGGTTGACAAAGTAATAATAACGAAAACCACGCCAACGTCGTTAAAGTGCGTCTGTTGTCACTGCACCACCCATCCCCGGTCCTGATGTCACTTCACTACACATCCACAGTCCTGTTGTCACTGCACTACACATCCACAGTCCTGTTGTCACTGCACTACACATCCACAGTCCTGTTCACTCCACTACACATCCACAGTCCTGTTGTCACTGCACTACACATCCACAGTCCTGTTGTCACTGCACTACACATCCACAGTCCTGTTGTCACTGCACTACACATCCACAGTCCTGTTGTCACTGCACTACACATCCACAGTCCTGTTCACTGCACTACACATCCACAGTCCTGTTGTCACTGCACTACACATCCACAGTCCTGTTCACTCCACTACACATCCACAGTCCTGTTTCACTCCACTACACATCCACAGTCCTACTCACTGCACTACACATCCACGGTCCTGTTGTCACTGCACTACACATCCACAGTCCTGTTCACTCCACTACACATCCACGGTCCTGTCGGCACTGCACTCACTACACATCCACAGTCCTGTTTCACTCCACTACACATCCACAATCCTGTTCCACTGCACTAGGCATCCCACGTCTTCATCGCTGCCGCCCGCACTGCCATGTGTATCAGATATTGGTTTATACCCATGGGGAAAAACGCCTACATTGAATTGTTTATCGATAGTTTGTATTACAATTTATAAGTAATTAATTTAGGTCATTACGATTCATGCCCAAATTAAAATCGATACAATTGTATAAAAGTTGATTGGGAGCTTGTAAATGTATGCACAGTGTAAGACGCTTTGATTGAAAGTACCAATCAAATAGCATGTATTGCATAATTATAATTATAAAAGCATGGTTAGGTGAACGATTGCCTCCAAGGCACACGTTTTTTAATTTAAAGTCAAAATTCAACTTAAAACCAAACTCGCTAGGCCGGAAAAGCGGTCAGAAGACGTCGCGCCTGGTCCGCTGAGCCCAGCGCGGCTGAAATGGCGCCTTTGCCTTTACTTGTGTCCTGGTGTTCTTCTCCAGCTTAATATTAACCTCCCCATACGGTCTTGTGGGAGGCAATTATTTGTTTAGACGCTGCAGTTTCTAGTTTCTGCAGCAGACACAGAGACCACCACCGTGCCACTCCATCACGGACACGTTCCTGTCCCGCACGTAGGAGCGCCCGTCTCTCCTGACAACGTGGGGCACCCCTAGATGAAGAGCAAATTTCCCTACGTTTTATTCACCGGATATTAAAGGAAATCAAATCAGGCGACGCCGGAAAAGTCCCTTGTTCCGCAACCTATGTGTTTCTCTTTTTCCCCGTCAGGGAAATACGACTCTATTAATACCCACCGTGCCGTGTTGATCCATATGTTTTCAACACATTTCAATCGTGTTGCATCACTTTTTTATTTTATTTTCAGTCCATTGAGGAATACGTCCTCGGCCTCCAGGGATCCAGCTGTCACCCTCCCTCACACGTCTGGTTCCCCAGTTCCCCACCCTCCTACCTTCCCACCTTCCTGCCATCGGCCTCCCCCAATAGTCCTTCCTCATCCCCCAATCCAAACTCGGTCTGGCCTATTGTTTTCCAATGCTGCTACGCTATTAATCCCCTCACTAGGGTTCAATCCCCAAAATCCACACGCATCCTTGAGCGAGAGGCCCTTCCTCCCCCCCAACCCTACCTCCTCAAGACACGTGAACACACCCAGAGGTTAAAACATCTGCTCAAGGACCCCCATAGCAGCAAGCGCACCACATCGCTCCGTCTGCATCGATACAGCTAGACCAAGAACAACCAGTGGCTTCCACAGTCGATGTCCTTCTTGTTCTGTTTTAATGAACAACGCTTTCCTTCCCCAGCGCTTTCTCAGCCCCTCCATTCACCGCGGCGGTGTTAGCCCTCTTTACACCTGTTTACATCGCACACACACACACACACACACACACACACACACACACACACACACACACACACACACACACACACACACACACACACACACACACACACACACACACACACACACACACACACACACACACACACACACTGTGTGTGTGTGTGTGTGTGTGTGAGGAACAGCTGGAAGGTTACGGCCAGCGCTTGGCGGCCGGGGGGGCCAGAGGAAGCTGTTTGCGGTCTCCTTCTCCGCCCCCCTCCCGCTCCATGACCTTTGGAGTGGCCGTCGTCGAGGCGCCGCCGGCAGCAGCAGCAGCACCTTTGCAAAAAAAACAAACCCCTGTCAGCACTTTCTCCTACTCCCCTCTTACGGCCCGCCATCCCACTGACCCCCCCCACACACACACACACACACACACACACACACACACACACACACACACACCCCCCACCCCGTCACCCTTGAACGTGTCAGGGACGACCTCCGGAAGCCGGTTTTAACACTCTATGTCGTCCCGTTCTGTGCTGAGACGACGAGTAGTTTCAGTGGAAATGACCGCTGGCCGTTTGCACGTCCCTTTTGTTTCCTGTTTCATTTGAAGTCGAGCGTATCTTAAAGACGACATGGAGAGGAGTTATATTTGACGGGTCCTTTCATCAAAGTTCTCACATTGGTCATTCCCAAAGTGTCAGTCACAATTTACCTAATTTATTTATTAAAATCACCCACCGGGCAACTCATTATTGATGGACTTTTAGCCGACACATTTCATTCATTATTTTATTTTTTATGATGTGAATTATTATGACATTACTCTTATTAAGGTTTTAACTACATTAGTGCCCCCCCTCCTAAAGGCCCAGCAGCACATATGTGCAGAAAGACACGAGAACCACTTTGTTCCCATGGTAACTGGCCGCACTTCTCTTGGCAGGCTCCTCCTGACAGAGGGACTGGCAGGGGTGAGCCAAAATGAAAGGGAGAGACAGATAATATGGAGATAAGGAAGAGCGAAGCCAGATACAGCTCCTATGGCTCGTCTCAGAGGAAATTCACCCTGCATTCTGATTCAATAAAGAAAACGCTGCACTCTGCAAGAAAGAAACACACCACCACCACCACCACCACCACCACCACCACCACCACCACCACCACCACCACCAACTGGTTTCTGGAGCAAAATGGGAGCTATAAGGGAGAGTTATTTTTCCATCCCAGCGGTTATGATATTTCCTGTCTAAAAATGACTTTATTCCTTGGTCGATTGCTCACTTACCCGCCCACACTCGCTGCTGTACCTCTACAGCTCAGCCACCCTCAACCCGCTTCCAACCGTCGTCAAGCACCACTGCATCAATATTCTACTCATCGTCGCGTTCTTCTCCATGTCTGAGTGGCTACCAGACAACCTTCAACACAACAGACAAGCCCTCACCAAAAATCTGCTTTATTTGAAGAAAAAAAAACCAAAAACCGTTTGCTACGGTCCACTGTGTATAGGCTGATCTCCCAGCGCACATCTAGGAGGACATGCCCGCTCGATGTCAGAAGAGGCCGATTTTCCAAACGGCTTCTAACGTCAAATTACACTCACACCCGGTGGTATAATGTGTCACATTTTTAATATATTCTGCTCTGAAATCCTATTGATAACCCCTATCAACCTTGACCAAGGCATCAGCTTTAAAGGGACAGTTAGTCCCGTTCTTAACAGTGGTCAGCCATCTATCCTTTGAAGCATAATCCACCAACTGAAAAAAAAATTGTCATTAGCGCCGTTTTAAAAGTAAACTTGAATTCCAAAGCGCTTCCCAGGGTCTACCACGGCCACTCAACGGACAAACCCCTCCTAGATGGATCGGTGATCAGGGTTGGGTCTTGATGTTTTCTTTTGGAATCAGGCACAGAGGAAAGGTGTGTGCCTGGCCCTGTATAGCTCAACATCCCTTAAGATCGTGGATTAGCACAGCCCTCCTCTGTTATTGGGTCCATAGCGTCTCCAAAATAGATTGCATCGAGTCAAAGCCTGTTTAACAAACGTGGCTGAAAGTATGCACGTTGCAACCATAGTGCATTTGTTTTTGTGTCAGCCATACGAAAAGGAAATGATGGAAATAAGCAGTGATTTGCTTTATTGAGCAATTATGGCCATGAGGAAGCTGGTAGTTAGAATTGAGTGCGGATTTGTTATATATTAAAATTCCCTTGTAATTCCCTTCTTATATGATTATGTTATTCATAAAAATAAAAAAACAAATCGTCCCCCGCCACAGCTGGTAAATGAAAAACACACATCCAAGTGAGACGAGGATGCTTTTTTTGTGACGTTTCATTTGCACATTAACATTCATGAGTTGATTTGCTTTAGTCTTCTAACCAGTGAGTGAGTCATACGCAACACGCTTTCCTCCTGGGTTACGCTTGCTTCGAAAGTGACTCTTACACACAACCACATAGAACCTCTAGCTGTGCAAAAACACACATCACCAAGGGTGGATTCTGATTGGCCGTCTATCGTGATTCATCTCGCGCTTCCTGCTAAATCTCCAGATGTTCCCCCCCCCCCCCCCGCTGTACCAACATACCTGTCGATTGGCTGAATCTGGTCTCCATGAAGCTCCACTGCATGACTAATCGCGTTGAGGATACTTTTGCGGTCGCGTACAACCATTGTGATTTGGCTGCGGGGGGTTTTGAGGGGAAGGGTCATCGACGGTTGACCGTGGACTTTGATAACGCTGCCGTTCCGATGCGTCCAAATTCTGGCATTGGAACGCACCCCTAGACATACTCCAGTGACGGCTGGCAGTGGCCTCATTCCACCACCTGTGCGAAGGTTGCATCACTTTAAACAGTTGCTGTGTCTGTGTTTGTGAGTGAAAGAGTGTGATATGCATGGATATATATGTATATATATATATAGAAGTATATCTTTCCAACACCCACTCACTGTATTCTCTCTCTCTCTCTCTCTCTCTCTCTCTCTCTCTCTCTCTCTCTCTCTCTCTCTCTCTCTCTCTCTCTCCTCTCTCTCTCTTCTTCTCTCTCTCTCTCTCTCTCTCTCTCTCTCTCTCTCTCTCTCTCTCTCTCTCTTTCCACACTGCTAGCTACCAGCGGCGTTTGCCACCCACACACTCCACCCTGACATCAATTTACATTCTGAATACAGAATGTTTGTGCGCTCCATGCAGACATGCAGTGAATATGTCCTCCAGAGATGCAGGTGACCGGCGCGTTATGCCCACCTGTTAACGTTAATCTGTGTTGTGTGCCTATTGTGACAACAACCTGCAGTTTGTTATACCGGCGTATGATTGGCCATGGTCTCTGCGGTGACTGGGAGGCGTGTGTGTGTGTATGTGTGCGTGTGTGTGTGCGTGCGTGCAAAGCCCTCAGGAAACCTAGGAAACAGAAATCCTCCTATTCCTTTAACCGGGGGAAGATTTTCCCTGCAGTAAAGAAACACAATATAGTTGGGTTAGACTGAATGTGTGCTCTCTCACTCTCTCTCCGTCCTGCTGTCTCCCTCTCTCTCCCTCCTTCCTTCTCTCTCACTCGCTCAATCTCTCTCCCTCCATTGCTCTCTCTCCCTCTCTCTCTCTCTCTCTCTCTCTCTCTCTCTCTCTCTCTCTCTCTCTCTCTCTCTCTCTCTCTCTCTCTCTCTCTCTCTCTCTCTCTCTCTCTCTCTCTCTCTCTCTCTCTCTCTCTCTCTCTCTCTCTCTCTCTCTCTCTCTCTCTCTCTCTCTCCTCTCTCTCATATATATATATATATCTGCCTCCCCCCCATCTGTCAAAGTATTGCCCTGCATCGTGTGTGTGTGTTAATGTTTGTGAGTTAATGTGTGTGTGTTGTTATTGTGGGCTCTGCAGTGTGCGGACCCGGTGGACTAGCAGTCGGCTTCATATTGTGCAGTTGATGTGTTTGTCTGTGTGTGTGTGTGTGTGTGTGTGTGTGTGTGTGGTGTGTGTGTGCTTCATGTTGTGTAGTTGATGTGTGTGTGTGTGTGTGTGTGTGTGTGTGTGTGTGTGTGTGTGTGTGTGTGTTTGCCTGTGTGTGTGTGTGCCAACATCTTCCCGTGGTTCAAGTGCAAGCCTTTAGAGTTGTTTCCATGGATACCAAACAATTAGCCGGGATTCAGAATAGAAGCTGGAGAGTAGCCTATTCACAGGCTCCGCCCAGCCCGGCCGTGATGGGCGACAGCAACCACCTAGTGCTCTCTCTGGAGAGAGAGAGGGAGAGATTAGCAAATTTGCTAATTCGGGTAATGAATCATTTCCACCCGTTGACAAAAATAAAGCGCAGCACAGAAGATAAAAATAGCGTTCAAAACAGTGGTGCTGTTAGTTTATTTGTTTAGTTTTCCCCCTAAAATGTGTGTGTGTGTGTGTGTGTGTGTGTGTGTGTGTGTGTGTGTGTGTGTGTGTGTGTGTGTGTGTGTGTGTGTGTGTGTGTGTGTGTGTGTGTGTGTGTGTGTGTGTGTGTGTGTGTGTGTGTCACTGTTTTAGTCCCTCAATGCATGCGGTTGCTGTAGGTGCTGTACTGCATCATCTTGCTGGTGCTGCATCATTCTGCCACCTGGCAGTATGTCTTCAGTGGCCTGAGGGGGAAGCACAGCAGAATGAACTTCAGCATTGTATGGGAGTTTGGGACAACGGACGGCAGCCTTTTGAGACGCTGGAGCCAAGGTTCATTCATAACCACTTCGCAGGGATGATTAGGAGGGAAACTGATTTAATGACTGCTCTTTATATTCCTTTGTGTTTTATTAGCAGTTCATTTTTTTTTACTGCACTTTTTAATTTATATTTAAAGGGGCAATATTACGAGTGTGCTTTATATTTTAAGCCATGACAAGCCGTTTGTCAAGACTAGTGGGAGTGTCCTCAAGGATGTATGATTATAATAATAATATCTTAATTTATATAGCACCTTTAAAAACAGTGGTTTACAAAATGCTTTTGTAGGACATTTAGGAAGACATTTAGGAAGAGAATAGAAAGAATAAACAGACGGCAGCATGTAAAAGCAAGGCTATAAAAAAGTGTTTTAAGAAGTGATTTAAAAGAGGTTACTGATGGATAGATAAGCAACATTTGCTAAAGTCCACTGGGTAGGCTGGTAGACTGATCTATCCAGTGTGCATCTAGGTGGACCCGCCCACTTGTGATGACACTACAACGCAGGAAAAGTGCCACCCCACTCACACCTGGTAGCACAATACAACCCCTTTAACCTTTCATTTATCCAGGAAATCGCATCGAGGTTAGGTACTTATTTTGCATGAGAAACCTGTTCGCTATATTCGTCACAACAAGAAGTGGTTTAGGTGGGGTGGGGAATTAGTGAATGAGATGGGCGAATAATCTCAGCATCTGCCAGTTAACAGTTTAGCACCTTAATGAGCTGCGGTATAATCCTCTGTGCTCCGGTTGCTCCAGAGGAAACGGCTGCTCCGAACGTGTCCCCTGTGGAGCCCTGCTTTGGTCTGAGGAGAAGATTAGCATTGTTCGTCTCATAGAATAATTTCCATAGTCATGTTTTGGCAAAGTTGTGATAGCTAAGCTAACTCTACTCTCCGAATGCTGCTGATTCGCTGTGCCTCATTGGCTATATACTAAGCCAATCAGAGTGCTTTTTACATTCCGTGATCACTACCTGCCATAGTCCTCTATTTCTGAAAACTCTGAAGCTTAATACAAGATGAATATTAAAATATGACTCAAGCAATTATGCTATGAGGCTAACAACATGCTATGCAGTTGAGCATATAGGGCCATTTTGTATATTGCAGTCGTATTATTTAAATGGTTGGAGTTGTTTTGGTTCCAGTTTGAGGTTGTTTATGTGGATTGCTCTCCTATATCTGTTAACTTATTCTACACAAGTGGCTTTCTATGAGCGCATCTGCTTGATGATAAGTGCATGAGAATGTGAATGTAGCTATGACTAACACAGCTGGTTGAAATCACAGGTAAAATCCCGTAATAAAAACATCCAGTAATAGCAGAACTGATTTAATTAAGTTAAAAAAAAAAAGAGACAGAAAAACAAGATAATATGAAAATGTGTAAGAGTTTAAGCATTGATGGAATATTGAAAAGATGGGGGGGGGGGGGGGGGGGGGGGGGGTAAAAAGAAAGCTTAAAAAATCTAGGCTGGCATACCACAAGAGGCTAAATATTATGCAGTGTTTTGTACAAATATAATATATGAGACTATGTTGTCTTATTCTGAAGCTGAAACATCATTTAGTCTTTTACCGCTCTCTACTGAGGACAGTGATTCAATTGCAGCCAATGGGGTCGCTGGGGGTGACTTCTCTCCCCGCCTCCCTTTTCCATCTCATGCTCTGATTGGCCCTCCCACTTAATGTGTGAATTGCCTGACCCTGCCTGGTCTCCATTTATCTTCCAGACTAAAACACACAGACAAAACTGTCTGTCCAACTAACAGCCTCCAGCTAAATCATTTGCTCGTCAACGTTTTTCGTTCCCGGTTTTTGCCATAAAATATTTAACAGAAGATGTTTTATTCTCGGCTGCTTTTCGCTAAGTATCGTTTTCATTTGAGTCTAGTCTCTGGGTAATGAATAGTGTGTGTTTGTGGGTGTGGGTGTGTGTAGTGCTGCACCTGCTTGTGAATCACCCCGTCAAAACACATGTCTTTTGAGTTTATGCTAATAAATCCAACATGCGTCATCCTCTAACCTTAAAGTTATAGGTCATCAATCAGCCAGTCGTACAGGTGTGTGATGCAGGTGTTGTTCTCAACGTGGGTGTCAGTAACATTACCGGAGTGTAACACAAGGGACGCTGTCTCCTATCCTCGGAGAAGTCTGAAACACGCAGCGTCCCGGTAGATCACAGATTTACAGTAGGCCGTGGATATCTGATGATACATTTTGGTATTTGGTTTGAAATGTGTCATAAAAGTCATTTTTTTGTATGTACAGACCGCCCACCGGATTATTTCGTAGCCCCGATCAACCTAGTACCAAATCAGACCAGTGTAATGTGCACGCGTTCACTGGCACGCAAAGACATGAAGGGCATATGTTGTTTATGTATAGGGTTGAAAAACGGTTCACTCCTCAGACCCAAACATGGGTTCAAGATAAACTATAGATACCGGTATATGCCATTTAGTGGACGGGTATCAGTATCAGTGCATAGATTCATATTTATCTTACAATCAAATACAAAGTCAGGCCTGGCTGACTTCTTCACGGATTAACGTAGCTTCAGCAGAAGTCTGTGTCTGTCTGTCTGCGCGTTTGTTTGTGTGCGTGCGTGCATGTGTGTGTGCGCGTTTGTTCGTGTGCGTGCATGTGCGTTTGTTTGTGTGTGTGTGTGTGCATTTATTTGCGTGCATGTGCGTTTGTTTGTTCATGTGTGTGCGTGCGTTTGTTACGCGTGCGTTCGTTTGTTCGTGTGTGTAACCCTGTGTGTGTGTGTGTGTGCGTGTTTGTCCCCATGCGTGTGTGTGCATTGCTGGTACCCTACCAACAGCAGCTGGTGGGCTCCTAATGATGAAGCAGCAGGTCCAACCGGAAGAGGCTTCAAAGTCCTTTAACACTTCAAAAGCTGCTTGTCTACTCTCATTGGACAACTGCCGTGTCAACATTGATTGAATCCCACCTAGTGGGAGTTTAAAGGTCGATAATGGCTTAAGCTCATGACGTAGCCTTGCTCAGTGATCTCTTCAATGATTATTATTGGTTTGAATCAAGTTTTCCCAATCACTGTTTCCCTGTGTGTTGATGGCTGTTGCTCTGTGTGTCCCCCCCCCAACCCCACCCCTCCACCCCAACCCTACCCTGCTACACCTATCCTTCTCCACCCCCCCAGACCAACCTGACCGGGCAGGATTTGTCCCCTGCAAGAGTGTCCAGCATGGAAACCCCTCCCAACGCCACGCCACAACCCTTCAGACAGGCAGTGAGAACACCAGGGGCGTTTGCGGGCGTCTTCAGTGCCTTAGTAACCAGCACCCACATAGCCCATGAATATACACGCAGTCACTCCTTTCACCTCTCCTTTTGGCCGCCTCAGACGGGTGTGATTTCATGGCCGGTTTGTCTTCCTCTCTCCCCCCGCCCGTCGCGTCTTACCAGAGCTTCCTTAACCGTCGCCTGAAGGGCTCCATCAAGAGAGCCAAGAGCCAGCCCAAACTAGACCGGACCAGCAGCTTCCGACAGATGATTCTACCCCGCTTCCGCAGCGCGGACCAGGAAAGGTAAGATGGGTTTTTTTTTTTGTAATAATGTTACACTGTTTTTGTTCATGATTATAATCCCGTTTTTGTTTTTGTATTGTTGGCACTGCAGAGGCGCTTCCTTCCTCAGGGTCCTGCGTGCGATGAGTTTCACTCGAGTTAATGACGATTTTCTCTTATCAAAACAGCAGCTTGTTGATGTCGGCTCACACTGAAATCTCCATGTTTACTTTTTGACGTGACACTCTCTTTCTTAGTGTCTCACCGAATCCAGGATTGATTAGTTAAGATAAAACACAAACAAAAAAGGCAGTCAAGGAAACATCTTTGTTCTCTAAATATATAGGCTGGATCAGGAAGGCTCCCCCCCCCCCCCCCCCCCCCCCCAAATACCTAAAGGTCCATATATGTTCCCAGCTTCCCCTTATGTATGATCTAAATGGGATTAGTGTTGACGCAGACAGCAGCCATACAAAGATTCAGAACACGGCCGGTGTGCTTGCTCACACGCAACCCACGCACATTTTAAGTATGCGTGTTTTAGACAAGCACAGAGAGGGATAATGCTACCCTGAGAAGTATTATATTTAACACATCGCTGTGCTCACCATCTCAGGCAGCTGAACACCCCCAGAAGACACCCCGAATGCAGATCAGTAGCTCCTCACACTCTCCCTGCAAACGGACATGGGATCGCCAAGTGCCGGGATAAAGTCAAGCCTAATGAGGGGCTTGATATCCCCCGGTCTTCCAACTGGGAGTTATGGCACTCACATGTTCAGGAGTCTTGGTACAAAGCCCGACATCTGCGGCACTCCTCGATGCCGTCTTCAGCAAAATGTCCTCAGCCCCTTCAAAAGAGAGTGGCTATGGATAAAAGCATTTCGCTAAACGACTTGAGTGGTAAAAGACATGTCATAATCAGATCCAAGTGCTTGGCGTCTCCATGACACGTCTGATGGCGTTCGTCTCCTTGTTGAAAGGTTTTGAGTTCACATCCCTTAATCTCTTCAATCTATCTGCAGTTCTGTGTAAAAGCGTCGGCTAAATGTTAAGCTACTAGAGAGAATGGTGAAATAGTATCGAGACGTCGCATAATAAGAGCCGATCCTTGAGCGAGGGGAGGAAAGGGAGGATAAGGGAGGGAATTGGGGGAGATATGCAGTCGGGGAGTTTGACTCCCAGCTGAAAGGTTCTGGTTTCCCAGGCTACCTGTCAGCCTCCATGAGAGAGATGCCGTTACCCCTACCTTCATGACATCTTAAAACCAAAAGTCAGACTCGCTCATCAGTTCCTTCTAAACCAGTGAACACAGTGAAGCCTTCGTAATAAATTCAACTTACCGGTATATAGTGCTTTTCTAAATACTCAGTCGCTTCACTGAATAAAATAATTTAATAATAATGTATATCAGTAAAAAATACTAAAGTGATGAAATTAGGTAGCTAAAAAACAGAAATTGGGATATAAGACTTGGAATATTTAAAAGGAGGGAGGGGAGAGAAGGGAAGGAGGTTGTGAGTTGGAACCGATCTCTTCCCACACCGCACTGTAACGTCCCCACCCTGAGACCCCCTCCCTCGCGCCCTGAGACCACGACCTCCCCTCGCCCTGAGACCCCCTTCCTCGCCCCTGAGACCCCCTCCCTCACCCTGAGACCCCCTCCCTCGCCCTGAATCCCCCTCCCTCACCCTGAGACCCCCTCCCTCACCCTGAGACCCCCTCCCTCACCCTGAGACCCCCTCCCTCGCCCTGAGACCCCCTCCCTCGCCCTGAGACCCCCTCCCTCACCCTGAGGACCCCCCTCTCCCTCAACCTGTCCCTGGTGCCCCCCCCCCCCCCCCCCCCAGGACCCGCCTGATGCAGAGCTTCAAGGAGTCCCACTCCCACGAGTCGCTGCTGTCCCCCAGCAGCGCGGCTGAGGCTCTGGACCTGGTCCTGGACGAGGAGGCCGTTATCAAGCCCGTCCACTCCAGCATCCTGGGCCAGGAGTACTGCTTCGAGGTGGGTCCCCAGCCCCCCACGGCCCATGGCCCCCACGGCCCCTAGGGTTCATTACAGAGCTTGCTTTATGAGCTCCTGAATGCATTTATTTCATGTTTGTGTTTTTTAATTGATGTATTGATTTTTTTTGGGGTTATTTGATCATTTATTTATTTCTGCAGGCATTAAGTTATTCATTTGTAATTTTGACTTTTGTTTTTGACTTTCACATGATGAATCATTGATTCATCATGTGTTTATTTGTATTGACTTGATTAAGTCTAATTCCGATGACATAAGGCCAAGCTGTGAAAATTATTTCAGGTTTGAAAATAAACCCCCATGAAGGTACCACTTTTCATCTAGATATAATTAACAACAAACAACATATTTTACATGATTAATCGTGTTTTAATTGTTCTCGGATTCAAAGGTCTCGCCTCTGTTTTCTTAAGTGCGTGCGGTATTTTCACAATAGGAGTTGAATAATGCAAATTATTTTCTCTGTCTCCAGAATTAAAGTTAATCTCCAGGATTAGCCCAAAGCCCCGTGATTTAAAGATGCATAAACCTTGACTGCACAGCCCGTCGAGGGAGCGGAAGGTGTGTGTGTTGGGCCGGGGGGGGAGCGGTGGCTGGATGTGAGGAAGCTGTTTCATGGTCCTTCGTGTCTGTCCCCTTAGGTCACCACCAACTCTGGACAAAATGTTTCGCACCTGCCGGTCGGCCTCGGAGAGAGACAAGTGGATCGAGAATCTAACAGCGAAGCGGCTTAGGTCCAAACAAGGTGATTGGGGTTTGGGTACCCTCCTCTCCATATCCAATTCGTTTTACTTAGAAGGACCTCGGGTTCCCGGCCATGATGCACTGCCGCGCCTCTGGTTTTATTTGAAATTTTGTGTTTACTTTTCGTCTGACTTCCGGTAACGCCACATGAGACCGTCAGCCATCTGTTTGTATGATGCATCGGCGACGGCAAAAACGGTCAATTATTTTTGTACAAAAATTATTAAAAATGGCGCAAATATCTACATAATTCTATTTTCTACAATCATTAACTATAATACTCGATACTATAAAAATGTTATGCTCTTGATGGACATAAAAAAAACGGGAAGATTAAGCGGATTTCCTTAAGTATGTGCGTTCAAATCGATTACGATCCAATGCAGAGTTTCATTCGCACCATGAACTCGAGTGCGGCTTGTTCGCAAATCGTTCATTCCTGGTCTCGGACCCAGGTCTTCTTCTTAATCCTGAAATTGTACAGAGCAGACCACCGGCTGGAACGTAGTGCATTTATTTATTTTTGTCAGAATTGAGAATTTTGTTCTTGTCAGAGAAATAGTTCAAGTGTCCGGTTTATTGATAATGTCATAAACAACCAAAGTAAGCAACCTTAAAGCAGCTGTAGCTGAAACAACATCCCCTCCTTCTCTAGTCCCTCCCTCCCTTCAGCAAGATTAATTCCTGGAACCAGTGTGCGAAATACCCGCCCATATTCGGGGGGGTCCCCATCTCCCGATTTTTTGACATCATTCCACGCACACATCCTCTAAGACCTTTTTGATAAATCCGACATAGTAAATTAAAGCAAC